>DWSA01000066.1:0-22164 GCA_018244955.1 Ardaris pityusa | reverse complement strand
AAATGCATGCTGAAGCCCACCTGAAGAAAGGCACAGACCGGGGGCAGAAAGATGGCCAGCAGGATCTTGAGCAGATTGTTCATCTCGGATTTCCTCGTCAACGATGTCACAGGGATAGCAATGGGCTAACCATAAACATCCCTGGCTTCAACTGCAAACCAGACAGGGAATGCACTCACCCCCTTCCCGCCAGGCGTTGAGGTCGTGGATGACCTGATTGCTGCTGCCGCGCCAGAGCAGGCCAGGATCCGCCAGGGCCTTCTCGAACTTGCCATCCACCAGCACGTCCAGCAAGGCCACCAGCTCGCGCTGGGCCGGGCTGAGCTCACCAAGCAGATAGCCGGTCCAGCACCAGATGTCCTTGCCGGGGCACTCAGCGCGCACCCGTTTAACCAGCGCCAGCACCTGAGGCACGTTGGCAGGGTGGAGCGGATCGCCGCCGGAGAGCGACAGTCCACGCCGCTTGATACGTGTGTCGTTGAGATCCGCAATGACGCGATCGCTCATCGCCTCATCAAACGGCTTGCCGCCATCGAGCCGCCAGGTGCTCTGGTTGTAGCAGCCGGGGCACTGGTGCTCGCAGCCCGAGACGAACAGGGTGGCGCGGGTACCGGGGCCGTTGATCACATCGACCGGGTAGTATTGGTGGTAGTGCATCTTCTCTCTCTATTGCGGCCCCTCATCCCCAGCCCTTCTCCCACTATTTGCAACGTGCGCAGGAGAAGGGAGCAAGGCAGTGCCAACAGCACCTCGGATGGTTCCCTCTCCCTTTGGGAGAGGGCTAGGGTGAGGGCTCAGCCTACATATGTTTGACGCGGCGCTTCACCTCTTCCTGCTTGCCCGCATTGAAGGGGCGCGCATCCGGGCTGCCGAGGTAGCCGCAGACACGGCGGGTCACCGACACCTTGGCCGGGTCGTGGTTGCCGCAGCGCGGGCAGGTAAAGCCCTTGGAGGTGCACTCGAACTCGCCGGTGAAGCCGCAGTCGTAGCACTCGTCGATGGGGGTGTTGGTACCGTAGTAGGGCACCTTGTCATAGCTGTAATCCCAGACGTTTTCGAGCGCTTCCAGGTTGTGCTGGATGTTGGGGTACTCGCCGTAGCAGATGAAACCGCCGCTGGCGATGGGCGGATAGGGCGCCTCGAAGTCCAGCTTGTCGTACGGATTGACCTGCTTCTCCACGTCGAGGTGGAAGCTGTTGGTGTAGTAGCCCTTGTCGGTCACCCCCGCCACCACGCCAAACTCCTTGGCGTCAATGCGGCAGAAGCGCGAGCAGAGGTTCTCGCTCGGGGTGGAGTAGAGGCTGAAGCCGTAGCCGGTCTCCTCCTTCCACTCGTCGGTGGCCGCCTTGAGCCGCGCAATGATGGCGATGGCCTTCTGCTGCAGCTCGGCACTGTCAAACAGGTGCACCTGATCGCCAAACAGGGCGTTGATGGTCTCGTGTACCCCGATGTAGCCAAGGGAGATGGAGGCGCGGCCGTGCTTGAAGATCTCGCTGACATTGTCGTCCGCTTTCAGACGCACCCCGCAGGCCCCTTCCATGTAGAGGATGGGCGCGACCCGGGCCTTGACCCCGTCGAGGCGCTTGATGCGGTACATCAGTGCGGTCTTGGCTACCCGCAGGGCGGCGTCCAGCTTGTCCCAGAAGTCCGCTTCATCGCGGGATTTCAGGGCGATGCGCGGCAGGTTGAGGCTTACCACGCCTAAGTTGTTGCGCCCTTCGTGGACCAGCTCGCCGTGCTCCTCGTAGGCACCGAGGAAGGAGCGGCAACCCATGGGAGTCTTGAAGGAGCCGGTCACCTTGACCACCTGGTCGTAGTTGAGGATGTCCGGGTACATCCGCTTGGAGGCGCACTCCAGCGCCAGCTGCTTGATGTCGTAGTTGGGATCGCCCTGCTTGTGGTTGAGGCCATCCTTGATGGCGAACACCAGTTTCGGGAACACGGCGGTCTTCTTGTTCTTGCCAAGGCCGGCGATGCGGTTGCTCAAGATCGCGCGCTGGATCAGACGTGACTGCCAGCTGTCACCGAGGCCAAAGCCGAAGGTGACGAACGGGGTCTGACCGTTGGCGGTGTGCAGGGTGTTCACCTCGTACTCCAGCGACTGGAAGGCGTCGTAACACTCCTTCTCGGTGCGGGCCATGGCGTAGGCATCCACATCGCTGATGCCCCACTCCAGCGCCACTTCCCGGTGCTTCTCCCAGCTGATGGTCACATAGGGGGCCAGCACTTCGTCGATGCGGTTGATGGTGGTGCCGCCATAGATGTGGCTCGCCACCTGGGCGATGATCTGGGCCGTGACCGCGGTGGCGGTGCTGATGGACTTGGGAGTGTCGATCTCCGCGTTGCCCATCTTGAAGCCGTGGGTCAGCATCCCCTTCAGGTCGATCAACATGCAGTTGAACATGGGGAAGAAGGGGGAGTAGTCGAGATCGTGGAAGTGCAGATCGCCGCTCTCGTGGGCCTGTACCACATCGCGGGGCAGCATGTGGCTGGTGGCGTAGTGCTTGGCAACGATGCCCGCCAGCAGGTCACGCTGGGTCGGGATCACCTTGGAATCCTTGTTGGCGTTCTCGTTGAGCAGGGCCGCGTTGGTCTGCTCCACCAGGCCGCGGATCTCCTGAGCCAGCCGGCCGCGGGCCTCGCGGGCCTGATCCCGGTCGTGACGGTATTCGATGTAGGCACGGGCGATGGCCTTGTCGTCGGAGGCCATCAGGTGGTTCTCGACCCGGTTCTGGATCTCGTGGATGTCCACTTCCCCTCGTCCTTCCAGCTCCTGAGTGACGGCAGCGGCAATGCGCTCGGCCAGCGCCGGACTGGCCTGATTGACCGCTTCTGCCGCTCGGCCCACCGCCTCGGCAATCAGCTGAGCATTGAATGGTGCGCGACATCCATCACGTTTGATCACAACCGGTTTCATGGATTTTCCCCGTTAAAAAGGCCAGGCTCTCGCCCTCGGCTTACCCTTGTTTGGCCCCCTCCTCCACGCCTCGTCCTCGGCGCAAATAAATTCAGCCGAGGCTTGACAAGCCAGGGCTGACGATGAGAAGGGAACAGCTTGTACACAGCTTAATAACACAACATATAGGGATTAAAAACGAATGCAGCCCTATATGTGGTGTCTATTAGGCACCAAAGCGTGACCGTATTTCTTGATCCAGAACAGGTTTTGAGGCGAGTGGCGCAGTTCCCGACCAGTCACAAACGGCCCCATACAAGACCCAATTCAAGCCTGATGCGGGCTAGCGCCCGATACCGGCCAGAGGGAAAAAGATTTCCCTTCCGACAGTAATTGACCGGGACAGGTTTGCACCAGGATGGACATAATGAATGACAACTCCTCTTGTTCGATGGGAAGCGACATGACCAACCCGCTATTGCTGCTACTGCTGCTGTGTGCCCTCCCGCTGCGGTTGTGGGCGGCCGAAATTCTGGTGATCAGCAGCTACCACCCCGAATACCTGTGGGATCAGAGCTACAACGCCAGCCTGGCCGCCAACCTCAAGGGCGACCACCACATCAGCCACTTCTACATGGATACCAAACGCCGCCCCCCCGAGGAGTTTGATCAGATAGCCGAGCAGGCGCTCGCCTACTATCGTCAGGTGAAACCGGATCTGGTGGTGCTCGGCGATGACAACGCCATCAACTACCTGGCCAGCGACATCGCCTCCCTCGGCACCCCGGTAGTGTTTCTCGGCATGAACGAGAACCCGCGCCACAAGGGGCTGGTCGGCCACCCCAAGATCACCGGCGTGCTGGAGCGCCCCCTGCTCAAACGCAACATCAGCGAGATGAGCCAGCTGATGGGGGGGATCAAGAAGGCACTGGTGCTGTTTGACTCGAGCAACGTGGCGCTCACCGCCATCGAGGATGAATTCAAGACCCAGACCGAGCTGCGGGTCGGCCAGACCCGGGTCAACAGCCAGCTCATTGGTGACTACAGCCTGTGGCAGGAGGCCGTGCTCAATGCCAAGCAGAGTGGTTATGAAGCCATCTTCATCGGCCTCTACCACACCCTCAGCGACGAACAGGGCCGCCATGTGGATGAGAACAGGTTGCTGGAGTGGACCAGCGCCCACAGTCCGGTACCGCTGTTCTGTTTCTGGGAGTTTTCGGTGGGCAAGGGCAAGGCCATCGGTGGCCTGGTGCTGGATGGCCGCGATCAGGGGGCCAAGGCGGCCGAGCTGGTCAACGCCATCCTGGCGGGTGCCCAGCCCAAAACCCTGGCACCACGCGCCGCCCTGCGTGGCGAGTATGTGTTCAGCAAGAGCGAGCTGGCCCGCTGGCAGCTCACCCTGCCCGACAAGTGGCGCTACAAGATCCTCTGGCGCGATTGAGCGCTGATCAGTGCCCCCATAACAAAGAACCCGGCCATGCCGGGTTCTTTGTTTCTCTTTCTGCGTGAGCGACTCAGCCCTGCAACGCCTGTTGCAGCTCCTCTTCACTCCAGACCGTGATACCGAGCTCCTGGGCCTTGACCAGTTTGGAGCCTGCCGCCTCCCCCGCCACCAGCACATCGGTCTTGGCCGACACCGAGCCCGCCACCTTGGCCCCCAGCGCCTGCAGCGCCGCCTTGGCGTCGTTGCGCGACAAGGTGGTGAGGGTGCCGGTCAGCACGAAGGTCTTGCCAGCAAAAGGCTGCTCGCTTGCCTCCTTCTTCTCGATGGCCGGCCAGTGGATGCCGGCGGCCAGCAGGGCCTCCAGCACCTCGATGTTGTGAGGCTGGCGCAGGAAGTAGTAGACGTGCTTGGCCACTATGTCCCCCACGTCGGCCACTTCCAGCAACTGCTCCACCGAGGCGGCGCGCAGGGCGTCCAGGGTGAGGAAGTGGTTGGCGAGGTTCAAGGCAGTCGCCTCCCCCACTTCGCGGATCCCCAGCGCAAACAGGAAGCGGGGCAGCGTGGTGCTGCGGGCCGCATCGATGGCGGCCACCAGATTGAGGGCCGACTTTTGCCCCATCCGCTCGAGCCCGGCCAGCTGGATGGCGTTGAGGCTGAACAAGTCCGCCGGGGTCTTCACCAACCCCTTGTCCACCAGTTGTTCGACTATCTTGTCGCCAAGGCCGTCCACGTCCATGGCACGGCGGGCGGCGAAGTGCTTGATCGCCTCCTTGCGCTGCGCCTCGCAGAACAGGCCGCCGGAGCAGCGGGTCACCGCCTCTCCCTCCAGCCGCTCCACCGCCGAACCGCACACCGGGCACTCGGTCGGGAACAGGATCGCGCGGGCATCCGCCGGGCGCTGCGCCTCCACCACCGCCACGATCTGCGGGATCACGTCCCCGGCCCGGCGCACGATCACGGTGTCGCCGATCATCACACCAAGGCGCTCAATCTCGTCGGCATTGTGCAGGGTGGCGTTGGAGACGGTGACGCCGCCGACGAACACCGGTTTGAGCTTGGCCACCGGGGTCACGGCGCCGGTGCGGCCGACCTGGAACTCGACGTTCTCAAGCTCTGTCATCTCCTCCTGGGCCGGGAACTTGTGGGCGGTGGCCCAGCGCGGCGCCCGCGCCACAAAACCGAGCTCCTCCTGCAGGGGGATGGCATCCACCTTGTAGACCACACCGTCAATCTCGTAGGGGAGCTCGCCGCGGCGCGCCAGAATATCGTCGTGGAACGCCTGGCAACCGGCGGCCCCCTCTTTGAGCTTCACTTCGGGGCTCAGTGGCAGCCCCCACTCTTTGAGCTGATTGAGGCGACCGAAGTGAGAGCCACCGAGCTGCTCGCCGCCCACCCCCACGCCATAGGCGTAGAAGGCCAGCGGGCGGCTGGCGGTGATGCGCGAGTCGAGCTGGCGCAGGCTGCCGGCGGCGGCATTGCGCGGGTTGACGAACACTTTCTCACCGGCGGCCAGCGCCTTGGCGTTCATCGCCTCGAACCCCGCCTTGGGCATGAACACCTCGCCACGCACCTCCAGCCGGGCCGGCCAGCCCTCACCGCGCAGGGACAAGGGAATGGCCTTGATGGTACGCACGTTCTCGGTGATCTCCTCACCCGTGGTGCCATCGCCCCGGGTAGCGGCCTGCACCAGCTGGCCAGCCACATAGAGCAGGCTCACCGCCAGGCCGTCCAGCTTGGGCTCGCAGCAGAAGGTAAAGCTCACCTCCCGCTTGAGGCGATCGCGCATGCGCTGCTCGAAGGCCTGCAGCTCCTCGCCGCTGAATACGTTGTCCAGGCTCAGCATGGGGATCTCGTGGCGCACCTGCTTGAAGGCGGTCAGCGGCTGGCCGCCCACCCGCACACTCGGCGAGGCCGGCGTCTTCAGCTCGGGGTGTTCGGCTTCCAGCGCGATCAGCTCGCGCATCAGGCGATCGTATTCGGCGTCCGGCACCGTGGGGTTATCCAGCACATAGTACTGATGACCGTACTCGATCAGCAGCTCACACAGTTGACGGTGGCGGGAGAGGATATCGCTCATGAAAAAGTCTCGAAGTGTGATGGAAAAACCGGCCAGCGGACCAATAAAAATGCGGCACCTGGGTACCGCACTTTTTATTCATTCGACCCGCATGGCGTATTAGTCGCGACTGGCCTCGTAGGCGGCCAGCTCATGCCGGTAACGGGCGATGGTCTCGTCGCTCAGCGGGCTGCGATCCATATCCGTCAGCATGGCATCGAGATCGCTGGCCAGCTGATCGGCGGCCTGCAGCATGTCCTCGAAGGCAAACGCAGCGTTGCTGCGCAGCGGCAGCTGCATGAAGAGCGACACGCCCGGGGTGGCGAACTGCTCCATCCGGTACGGGTTGAAGGTGCCCGGCTTGACCATGTTGATCATGGAGAAGAGCACTTCACCCTTGCCGTTCGGATCTTCGTGACGGTGGAAAATATCCATCTCGCCAAACTTGAAGCCCAGCGCCAGCAGGGAAGAGAGCAGGGTGGCCCCTTGCAGATCGTGACCAGGACGGCCCATCAGGTTGATGACATAGACATCCTGCCAGATCTTCTCGACCGGCGCGGCACGCACCGGCTCTTCATAGACGGGCTCCTCGTAGGCAGGCTCGGGGGCTGCATGACGGGGCTGCGCCTGGTATTCGGGAGCGGCGACCGGGGCCGGCTCGCGAGCACCGAAAGTGGGGGCAGTCGCGTAGGCGGGCTCGACCAGCGGCTCTTCGTCCAGCGGTTGCAGCAGCGGCTCGCGCTGGGGACGGGAACGGTGGACCGGGGTACGGCGAATGACCTGGGCGGGCTTGCGCACCGGCGCGGCAGGCACTTCCTCGACGGCTGCGGCAACCGGCTCCTCGAACTCCTCCTCGTCTTCTTCATAGACGGGGGGTGGCGGCACGGGGCGGGCGGCAGGCTTGCGCACCACGGGCGGCGGCAGATCGGTGTCGTCATCTTCATCATCGAAGGCGGGCGCAGGCGCACGACGGCTGACTTCCGGCTGGCGGGGCTCATCATGGTGGAGTTTGGGCTCGGCACGACGGCCACCGCTGACCACTCGCACCTGACCGATGCCATCGCTGTCGAAGGCGTCGTTGTCACGATCCCGTGATTTGGATTCCATCCGGCCCAGAGGTTTCTCTTTGATCGGTGCCTGACGATTCTTTCTGTTGCTCCACAACCCGTGAATGAGCAATGCCGCGATGGCAATACCGCCCAGGGCAACCAAGATGTAACGCAATTCCTGCATTAGCTGCTTCTCTTTCTAGTTTTGCTCAGCCAAAGCGACGGCTTCACCGATATCGACCGACACTATGCGCGAAACCCCGGGCTCTTGCATCGTGACGCCTACCAGCTGCTCAGCCATCTCCATGGAGACCTTATTATGACTGATGTAAACGAACTGTACTGTGCTCGACATCTCTTTGACAAGAGAACAGAAGCGACCGACGTTCACTTCATCGAGCGGTGCATCCACCTCATCCAGCAGACAAAATGGTGCTGGGTTGAGTCTGAAGATGGCAAAAACCAGCGCAAGTGCGGTTAACGCCTTCTCCCCCCCGGAAAGCAGGGCAATGGTAGCATTCTTCTTACCCGGAGGTCTCGCCATGATGCTCACTCCGGCCTCCAAAAGATCATCGGAGGTGAGCTCAAGCCAGGCACTGCCCCCCCCGAACACTTTCGGAAAGAGGGATTTTAAATCTTCGTTGACCTTATCGAAAGTATCCCGGAACCGTATTTGTGTCTCTTTATCAATTCTTTTAATGGCTTGGCTCAAGGTTTCCAGCGCCTGCTCCAGATCCTGGCACTGGTTTTCCAGGTAGCTTGAGCGGGTTTTCGCCTCTTCATACTCCTCGAGGGCTGCCAGGTTGATGGCGCCAAGTGCCTCCACCTGTGCCTCCAGGGTCTGGATCTCCTGGCGCAGCTTGCCGCGATCAGCGGCAATCAGCACCGCCTGATCGAGATCCACCAGCCGCACGCCCAGCGCTTCGAACTGCTCGTGCAACCCCTGCCGGCGCGTCAGATTGCGTTCACGCTCCAGCCGCAGGGTCGCCAGCGTCTCCTGAATGTGCACCAGCTGCTTGTGATCGGCGCTTCTGGCCTGCTCCAGCTCGGTCAGCTGACGCTCCAGCTCCGCAAGCCGCTGATGACAGGCGAGCTGCTGCGCCTCAAGATTGCGCTGCTCGGCCAGCAAGGGCGACAGATCCTGACCCGGCGCAGCCCCCGGCTCCTTGAGCTCGGCCAGCTCCAGCCCGAGGCGGGCCAACTCCTGTTCGCGCAGGGCGATGAGCTGGCGCAGGTTCTGCTGCTCCAGTTGCAGCCGCTGGCAGGCGGCCTGCTGCTGCTCCCGACGCAGGCGCGCCTCCTCCAGCGCCCGCTCTGCCCCGCTCGCCTGCTCCTGGGCGAGCAGCAGCGCCTCGGCAAGCGCCTCGCCCTGCTCCTGCAACTCGCCAAGGGCCGCCTCGCCCTGCTCAAGCCGCTCCCCGGCCGACGCCAGCCGCTGCGCCTCCTCGGCCTGCTCTTGCGCCAGTCGGGTCAGCTCTTCCCCCAGCTGGCCGAGGCGCTGCAACCGCTCCTGCCGCTGCCCCTCGCGCAGGCTCCAGGCTTCGCGCAGTTGCTGCCACTGCTGCTCCTGCTCGCGCAGGGTACGCTGAGCCAGCTCATGGGCGCCGTGCAACTGGGCCCGCGTCGCGTCAGCGGCGGCAAGCAGCTCATCGAGCCGGCGCAGCGCCTCCCGGCTTGCGCTCTGCTCGGTGTGCAACCGCTCACGCTCGCCAAGCAGCGCCAGGGTACCGAGGGCCATGCCCTCCCCCAGATCCGCCCAGTTGGGACCAAACCAGTCGCCAGCAGGAGTGAGCAGCGACTCACCGGCCGCGAGGCTCGGCTGGCGGGCCAATGCCGCCTCCCGGCTCTCCACCAGCCAGATGGCATTGAGGAAGGAAGGGATGTGCTCGCCGCCCAGCTGCGCCGCCAGGGTACCGGCAACCGCCGGCTGGGCCGGGCCGATCCAGAGCCCGGATTGCGTCAGATTGCACTCATCCGCCGGGGTGGCGGTGAGCCAGCGGCCGAGCACCTTGTCCAGCCCCCGGGCCCACTCGGGGGGCACCTGCAGTCGATCCGCCAGGGTGGCGCCCGCCATCTGCTCTCCCAGGATCTGATCCAGGGTGGCGAGGCGAGCCTCCAGCTCGCGCAGCAAGCCCTGCTGGTGACCCTGCTCTGTCTTGAGGGCTTCGTGGCGGGTCACGGCGGCCTGCCACGCCGCTTCAGACTCCTCATGGCGGGCGCGGGAGCGCGCGAGCTCCGCCGCCAGCGCATCGAGCGCCGGTTGCAGGTTCTCCCCTTCGCCGCCGAGGGGCCCGGCCTGTTCATCTTCCAGCTTGAGACGGGCCAGCCGGGTCTTGGCCTGCAGCTCCTGCAGACCGTTCACCTCGGCGCGGGTCTGGTTGAGCCGCCCCTGCAACTGGCCCAGCTGCTGCTGCCACTGCTGCTGGCGCTGGCGCGCCTGCTCGAGCCGCTCGGTCGCCGCCGCCCGCACGCTCTGCTGGTCGGTAAGCAACTGCTCACACTGCTCGAGGCGCGCAGACGCCACCTCGCCCTGCAACGTGCTTTCGCTCAGCTGTTCCAGCTGGCCGGCCAGCTGGGCCTTGAGCCCCTCAATACGCTCGCCGAGGGCTTGCCGCCTCGCCTGCCAGTCGCGGCCAAGCTCGCTCTGGTGCAGTTGCTGCTGCTCGAGGCGGGCGATGGCCTGCCCGCCGAGAAAAATCTGTTGCTGGCGGCTGGCCTGCTCGGCCTGCGCCTCCTGGCGGGCCACCGACAGGGTGACGTGACGCCCCTCATCGGCGGTGCGCTTGGCATCGAGCGCCGCCAGCGCCTGCTCGGTCTGGGCCAGCTCGGTCTTGGCCTCGCCAAGGCGTGTCTCCAGCGCCCACAGTTCCGAGCCGATCAGCTCGGCGCGGGCGGCGCGACTGCGACCCTTGAGCTGCTTGTAGCGCTCGGCGGTTTCGGCCTGGGCCTTGAGATGCTCGAGGCGTGAACCCAGTTCGCCGCGGATGTCGCCGAGGCGCTCCAGGTTCTCCTGGGTATGGCGGATGCGCTGCTCGGTCTCGCGGCGCCGCTCCTTGTAGCGGGAGACCCCGGCGGCCTCTTCCATGAACAGCTTGAGATCGGCCGGGCGGGACTCCACCAGACGGCTGACGGTGCCCTGTTCGATGATGGCGTAGCTGCGCGGCCCGAGGCCGGTGCCGAGGAAGAGGTCGGTCACGTCCTTGCGGCGGCACTTCTGGCCGTTGATCTGGTAGTGGTTGGAGCCGTCGCGCAGCACTTCGCGGCGCACCGAGATCTCGGTAAAGCGGCCGAACTCGCCGGGCACCCGGTTGTGGGGATTGTCGAACACCAGCTCCACCGAGGCGCGGCCGTGGGCGCTGCGGTTGACGGAGCCGTTGAAGATGACGTCGGTCATGTTTTCGCCACGCAGATGGCGGGCGGAGCTCTCCCCCAGCACCCAGCGCACGGCGTCGATGACGTTGGATTTGCCGCAGCCGTTGGGGCCCACCACAGCGGTCATGTCGGCGTTGAGCTCGATGCGGGTCGGCTCGACAAACGACTTGAAACCGGCGAGTTTGATCAATTTCAGACGCATGGCGGCCTATGTGGGTAACGAAATAAAGAGGAGGCGGGCAGGCGACTTTACCAAATCAAAAGCTTGTTTGTAATATGCAGGCAGTTTCCCATGAACAGATGGAGCTCAGATGAGCCACTCACCCCGTATGGTAAAAGACTCGATCAGCGGCGCAGACTACTTCCTGCGCGGCTTCTCGCTCATTCGCCAGCCCGGCATCCGCACCTTCGTGCTGATCCCCCTGCTGGTCAACTTCGCGCTGTTTGCCGGCGCCTTCTACGCCCTGCTGCTGCAGCTGGACGGCCTGTTCGGCTGGCTGCACCAGCAGATCCCGAGCTGGCTCAACTGGCTGGACTATCTGCTCTGGCCCATCGCCCTCATCACCATCCTGGTGGTCTTCTCCTTCCTGTTCAGCTCGGTGGCCAACTGGATAGCGGCTCCCTTCAACGGCCTTCTGGCGGAGAAGGTGGAACAGGCCCTCACCGGCGAGACCGTCAGCGATACCGGCATGCTGGACATCGTCAAGGACGTGCCGCGCACCTTCGGCCGCGAGTGGACCAAGCTCAAATACTACCTGCCCAAGGCCATCGGCTGCCTGATCCTGTTCCTCATTCCGGTGGTGGGCCAGACCCTGGCACCGGTGCTCTGGTTCCTGTTCAGCGCCTGGATGATGGCGATCCAGTACGTCGACTATCCGTTCGACAACCACAAGATCGACTTCATCACCATGCGCGATGCCCTCAAGCAGCGGCGCGGCAAGTGCCTGAGCTTCGGCGCCCTGGTCACCCTCTTCTCCGCCATCCCGGTGGTGAACCTGTTCGTGATGCCTGTGGCCATCTGCGGCGCCACCGCCATGTGGGTCGATCACTACCGCGCCGAACAGCTCAGACGCTGAGCCGGTTGGTGGTGACAGCGGGGCTCCCTTGGGAGCCCCGCTTCATTTTTGCATTATAAAAAATAATGCATAGCCTTCATTGCTTGTCCCCTATAGCGCGAGTTGATAGGATGCGGAGCTTTCTCGCACCCTGGGATATCTCATGTTACATGCACTCTTCTTGCTGGGCCTGGTGGCCGAAGGGATGACAGGCGCGCTGGCCGCGGGCCGGCGACGGATGGATCTGTTTGGCGTGGTGATCATCGCATCGGCGACCGCCATCGGGGGCGGCACCATTCGCGACGTGCTGTTGGGCCATTACCCCCTGCTCTGGGTCGAGCACCCGGAGTATGTGCTGCTGGTCGCCGGCGCGGCCATGGCCGGCGTCATCTCGGCGCCGCTGATGCGCTACCTTGGCAAGCTGTTCATGGCGCTCGATGCCCTGGGACTGGTGGTCTTCTCCATCTTCGGCGCGGCAAGGGCGCTGGAGATGGGCCACGGCGCCGGGATCGCCTGCATCATGGCGGTGGTGACGGGGGCCTTCGGCGGCGTGCTCAGAGACCTGCTCTGCCAGCGCATTCCGCTGGTGTTTCGCCGCGAGCTCTATGCCGCCATCTCGCTGGTGACGGCCGCCATCTACTGCCTGGCGCTGGATCAGGGCCTGCCCAACGACTGGGCCGCCTTCGGCGCCATCGGCATCGGCTTCGTGCTGCGCCTCCTGGCGGTGCGCTTCAAGTGGGGGCTGCCTACCTTCCACTACCAGTACGCCACGCACTGAGCGCGCCAGCTTCTGGCAAGCCGGTACGGATTGCAGCCAACAAAAAAGCGCCGGTCAGGCGCTTTTTTGTATGGGCAACCGGGCTGTGGCTACCTCAGTTGATCCCTTCCGAGCTGAAGAAGGTCGCCTTGTCGGCGATGAAACGGATCTTGATGTTCTTGCCCTCGTCGCCCCAGATGCAGCTGGTGGTCCCCAGCGCATCGTCACAACGCTCGGCCTTGCCGAGGATGCTGCTCGCCTCGGCGTAGCTGATCCCCATCTTGAGCTTGTCGTAGTTTTCACGGTTGAGCTTGCCGCAACCGGTCAGCAGCAGGGCAATCAGCCCGCCAAGCAAAATATGTTTCATCTGGTTCTCCTCTGCATGGTGTCCAGAGCCTACCAGCTCGGCCACCCCGCTGACCAGTCACCCGCCGGCCAGCTGTGGCCGGCAGCCGGCCGTTACCAGCTGCGCACCGGCCCGGTGTCGAGGTGCACGAAGTTGTCGCTCGGGTAGTAACCGACGCCACCTACCTTGAGATGGAGCGCCGCCTTGCGCAGGTGCGCCAGCTGTACTCCGGGAATGCGCACATCCACCGCCTGCCCCAGGGTATGGTAGCTGTGCTTGGCCACGGCGCGGCTGCGGCTGCGCTTCTGGCGATTGGTCACCGGCGAGCGATAGCCCGAGATGAGCTGGATTTCACCGTGGCGACCCAGCTTGTGCTGCAGCAGGTAGAGCTGGTCGAACAGCTTGCGGTCGATGTTGAACACTTCGTTGCGACGGTAGTCGCGAAAGATGTGGTTGAGCTCGGCCAGCCCGTCTTTCAGGTAGCGGCCGTCTTCCCAATAGCTGGCGCGCACCCGCTCGCCGGTATTGAGATTGAAGAAACTGAGTTCACGTCCTGCCGTACTGCGGCTCGCCGTGGCGGGAAAGGACAGCAGCGAGCCCCCCAGCAGGCAACCGGCACCCAGCAGCAGGCGACGTCGGCTTATCTCTTGATCAAGCATCCCTTGTCCGTCCATCGCTATGTTGAGGTGAAACCGTTGAATGAATTTGATACAGGCGCTTGAAACTACCCGCCGAGCCGGCCGCTGTCAAACCGCAAGGGGCCATGAAAAAGCCCGGCGCAGGCCGGGCTTTTCACTCTGTGGCGAGGATCACAGCAAGCGACTCTGGTAGCTGACTCGATCAAATCCATAGATGTCGTTGCGCAGTTGCTGACGTCCATCCTCGTCGATCCAGCTGCTCCAGTAGACGGTGAACACCGGGATCGGGGTGGTCAGCGGCAGCCACTTGGTCTGGGTCTCTTTCAGGATGCTGGCCACCTTGTCCGGCTGATAGCGGGAGTCCGCCAGCAGCAGCTCGGCCAGATCGTCGGCATGCTCCACCCGGATGCAGCCTGAGCTGAAGGCGCGCGCGCCCTGCTCGAACAGCGCCTTGCGCGGGGTGGAGTGCAGGTAGATGGCCTCGTTGTTGGGCAGATAGAACTTGTAGCGACCCAGTGCGTTGTGATCGCCCGGCTTTTGCCGCAGCCGGTAGGGGAAGCCGGACGCCAGCGCCTGTTGCCAGCCCTCTTCGGTGAACTGCACCGGATTGCCCTCGCCGTCGATCACCTCGAACTGCTCGCGATTGAGGTAGGCGGGATCCCGTCCCAGCTTGGGCAGAATGTCCTTGCTCAGGATGGAGCGCGGCACATGCCAGGCCGGATTCAGTACGATGGAGCGGATCTCGCTGGCGAGGATCGGGGTCGCCCGCTGCTCCTTGCCCACGATCACCCGGCTGGTGAATACCTCGTTGCCGGATTCCACCACGCTCAGCCGATAGTCGGGGATGTTGACCAGCACGTAGCGGGCGCCGGAGAGCTGATCCACCAGGTCACGTCGCCACAGGTTGCGCAGCAGCAGGCTGGCGCGCACCTCGGGCCCGGTATTGAGCCAGCTGCGGGTCTGTCGGCCTATGATGCCGTCGGCGGTCAGGCCGTGGCGGCGCTGGAACTGCTTGACTGCTTGCAGGGTCTCGGCGTCGTAGGTGGCGTCATCATGGCGCGGGGCCGTGTCGCCCAGCTCGTTGAGGATGGAGCGTATCTGGCCCAGCTCTGGGGAGACTTCACCGGCCCGCAGGGTCGGCATGGTCAGGGTCGGCCACTTCTTGGCCATGGGCAGCGCCAGCAGCTTGCGCACTTCTTCGCGCACCGCGTCATATTCCGCGACCTGGGGTCTGAGCTGCCTGACCTGCTCCAGCAGGTTGTCGCCGGCCGGCTCGTGGGCCAGCGGCTTGTTGAGGTTGAGCTTGAGGGTCTGCATCTGCTCACGGGAGACCAGATCCATGGCCCGCCACGCCTGCTGGAACCGGGCCAGCTTGCCGAACGCCTCGTCATAGAGGGCGCCACGCTGATCCGCCGGCTTGGCCTGCAGCTTCTTCCAGAGCGTGTAAAAATCCGGGTGCAACTGGGCCAGCACAGCTTCCTGCAGCTGCAGCTCCAGCTCACGCCTGGCCTGCTCTGCGGTGCTGTTCTGATACCAGTCGTGCTGCATCGCAGCATTGCTTACCACCACCTGGCCCTCGCTGGCCTGTACCATGGCCGCCGGCCAGCAGCCCAGCCAGATCAGGTTTGCCAATGCCAGCCAATACTTCTTCCCCATGCTTACCTCAAGATCGGTTCACTTCAGCCTGTCAGACCCGGCGGTCAAGGCGCTCATGATGCGTGAATGCCCGCGACTTTACTAGCTGGCGGGCGCGTAGCGCCGCCAGATAATGTCATACTCATTTGTTGCTTTAAATTCAGCCAGTTCGCGATTGAACGCGCTGACAAATTCGGGTGACAGCCGCTTCTTGCTGAACATGAAGAAGGTCGGCGCTTCATATACGGCCATGGTGTGGGGGACGATCAGATCGCTCATCCCCTCCTCCTTCAGGCCCCAGGGGGTGGCCAGCACATCGCCGAGAAAGCCGTCGATGCGCCCCAGCACCAGCTTGCCATAGTTTTGCTCGTCATTGACCACGCTCACCTGGGCAGCATAACGGCGCAGCAACTCGCTGATCTCGGCCCCATAGTAGTAGTCCTTGGTGATGCCAAGGGTATGGCCGCTGGCCAGCCAGCTGGCCAGATCGGTTTCGGGGTAAGAGGATGACTTGCGGATCCAGAGCGCACTGCGGCCCGGATTGTAGGCATCGGAGAACCAGGCATAACGCGCGCGATCCTCGTTGAAATAGGCCTCCATGGCGATGTCGACCGAGCCCAGCGACAGACCGTGCAGCACCCGCTTCCAGGGCATCTCCACATAGCTGGCCTTGCAGTCGAGCCGCTTGAGCATGGCGGTGAGCGCCTCGACGGCAAAGCCGCGCAGCTCCTTCTGCCCGGCCGCCGTGCCGGCGTAATAGTGATAAGGCGGCCAGTTGTCAAAACCGACCCGCAAGGGCGAGGGACACAGACTGTTTGCCGAGGCCAGCGGCGCCAGCAAGCAGAGCATCCAGCAGCAGAGTTTCAGCTTCATGGGTCATCCTTGACTGCGTGATACGCCATCATAAATCGGCCTTGGCAAAATGGCGACAGATCCTGCCACAGCGATGCAGGCTCCCGGCCGTGTGAGCGGCGCCCTCGTTTATGCTTGTCAGAGCCGGGCCCGAAATGCCCCCGGCCTGCGCCGGATCTCCGGCTCGCCAGGGCAGGTAAAATACGGGAACAGCAACATTTGGAACACCGGCCGGAAAGGGGTTAATATGTGACCAAATATATTTTTGTGATCCACTATGCTTTTTTTGCAATTGGATTAGCATATGCGCGAAATCAGCCTACAAACCGTGAGGCGCAGAGAGTGATATGACGTACAAAAAGTTTGGTTTTCTGACCGCCATCATGGCGCTGAGTGGTTTCTACCTTTATACCCTCTACCTGGCCGCCCACCCCAACGTGAGCCTGGCCTACAAGCTCTATTACCTGGAAGGCAAGACCCGCTTCTGGGAGCACAACTCCAGCATGACCTATCAGCCTGGCAACGAGCTCAATCTGACCAAGCCGAGCCGTTTCCTCTCCAGCGAAGGCTGGGCCAAGAAACCGAGCGCGGACGGCACCGAACTGAGCGGCCAGGGCGGCCTCTACTTCGTGCTGCCCAAGCAGCAGGCGCAGCCGGAACAGCTGACCATCCAGGCCCGGGTCAACAGCCCGCAGGCCGGTGCTCTGCTCAAGGTGGCGCTGGGTCACGATTTCACTACCACCGTCAAGCTGGCCAAGGCCGGCATCAACGAGATCCGTCTCAGCCTGCCGGGCGAGTCGCTGACCTCGGACCCCAAACGTCCCAACTTTCTGGCGCTCTCCGCCCCGACTCCGCTCAATGTCCAGTCGGTGCGCTTGACCGTCGCCCAATAAGACGTATTCTCCAATACGCTGTTTTATAAAATAATTTTCCAAATAAGGAAGTTTTCATGTCGCATGCCGATTTTCGACTCTCTCTGATCGTTCCCGTTTACAACGAGGAAGAGAGCATAGATGCCTTCATCAACGCGATAGATAACGAACTGGCGCCGCTCAAGGATCAGCTGGAAATTGTATTCGTCAACGACGGCAGTCGCGACCGCACCCGTGAGGTCGTCGAGCAGGCCATCGCCCGCGACCCGCGCGTCACCCTGGTCAACCTGGCCCGCAACTTCGGCAAGGAAGCGGCCATGACCGCCGGCCTGCATCACGCCAAGGGTGATGCCGTGGTGCCGATGGACGTGGATCTGCAGGATCCGCCCGCACTCATTCTCGAATTCGTCAAGCTGTGGCAGACTGGCGACTACGACACCGTCTACGGCATCCGGGTGGATCGCAGCGCCGACACCCCGATGAAGCGCCTCACCGCCGGCGGCTTCTACCGCTTCTTCAACGCCCTCTCCACCAGTACCAAGCTGCCGGAAAACGCCGGCGACTTCCGCCTGATAGACCGCAAGGTGGTCGAGGCGATCAAGCAGCTGCCGGAGCGCAACCGCTTCATGAAGGGGCTGTTCGCCTGGGCCGGTTTCCGTGCCGTCGGCGTGCCCTACGAGCGTCCCGCCCGCCACGCCGGCGAGACCAAGTTCAACTACTGGAAGCTGTGGAACTTCGCCCTCGACGGCCTGATGAGCTTCTCCAGCTGGCCGCTGCGGGTATGGAGCTACATCGGCGTCGGCGTCTCCTTCGTCGCCTTCCTCTACATCCTCAAGATCGTCACCCAGGTGGTCTTCTTCGGCATCGACGTGCCGGGTTACGCCTCCCTGATGTCGGTGGTGCTGTTCCTCGGCGGCATCCAGCTGCTGTCGCTCGGCATCATCGGTGAGTACATCGGCCGCATGTTCGTGGAAGTGAAGCAGCGCCCCGTCTACCTCATCGAAGGGGTGTACGGCCAATATGCCAAACAGGATGAAGAGCCGAAGCAGGACGCAACTGGCAGCAAGAAGAGCGCCAGCAAGAAGGCTGCTGCCGCGAAAGCCGCTGATGACCAGCAGGAGCAGGCTTCTCAATGATCTCCCGCGAGGAATTCTGGCGGCTGGTACGTTTCGGGTTTGTCGGCGGGGGGGCCACCCTCGTCGATCTGGGCACCTCCATCGCCCTGTTTCACACCTGGCCCACCATCTCGGAGCACCTGGTGACGACGCTGGCCTTTGCCATCGCCTTCTGGTTCTCCTTCTTCGGTCACCGTTACATCACCTTCCAGAAACAGGGTGCCGCCAGCAAGTTCTTGCTGGTCGCCCTCTTCTCGCTGGCGGTGCGTAACCTGATATTGAGCGGTCTGCTGTTTGCGGGTCTTTCCGGTCTGTTGCCGGTGGTGATCGCCACCCTGACGGTCACCGTGCTCACCTACCTCCTCTCCAGGATCTGGGTATTTGCCTGATGAATGACATGACTACCTCCATCCCCCCTGACAATGCGGGCCCCTATCGCCCGTCACTGGCCATCAGCAGCCGTGACTGGCTGATGATCATCGCCGCCTTCGTACTGAGCCGGGCCGCCCTCTACGGCATGGGCTATTTCGGCGTCCAGCTCTACGGCTCCCCCGACATAGGCCCGCTGCAGGCCTATTGCCAGTTCGACTGCGTCTGGTTCCAGCGCATCATCGAGAACGGCTACGATCTCTACCCGCGCTGGTTGAGCAAGGGCAATGCGGCCAACTGGGCCTTCATGCCGCTCTACCCGATGATCTCCGGCACCATCTCCAACCTGCTCAACGTCGAGAGTCTGATCGGCCTGATGCTGGTAGCCAACCTGGCGTTCTTCATCAGCCTGCCGTTGATGCTGCTGGTGCTGCGCCAGCTCAAGCTGGGTGACGACACCGCCCGCTTCGGCGTCTGGCTGCTCGCCTTCTCCCCCTTCTCCGCCTACTTCGTCTCCGGCTATACCGAGTCGATGTTCATGGCGCTGATGCTGGGGATGTTCCTGTTCGCCTATCGCCAGCAGTGGCTGATGGTGGCGCTGCTCGGCGTGTTCATCTCCGCCACCCGCAACCTGGGGGTGATGATGGTGTTCCCGGTGCTGATCCTGGCGCTGCAGGCCTATGGCTGGCGTGAGTTCTTCCGCTTCACCGAGCGCGCCTTCAAGGTGGTGTTCACCCTCTGGATGATCCCGCTCGGCCTGTTCGCCTACATGTTCTACCTCTATCACCTCACCGGTGACGCGCTGGCGTTCAAGCACATCCAGGTGGCCTGGGGCCGTTACATGGACAGCCCGCTGGACTGGTGGCTGAGCGGCTTCGAGCTGGGCGGACGCAAATCCTACCTCTCCATCATGGTGATGTTCGGCTGGGCTCTGAACCTCTATCTGTTCAGCCAGAAGCGCTGGGCCGAGGCGACCCTGATGTTCATCTGCTGCACCATTCCGCTGATGACAGGGCTCAATGCCATGCCGCGCTACATGTTCGGCCTCTATCCGACCATGCTGGCGATCATCCTGCTGACCCATCGCTGGCCGGCCATTCGCCCGGCCGTGCTCTGCCTGAGCGGCATGGTGGCCTCCTTCATCGCGGTGGCCTTCGTCAACTTCAAGTTCTTCACCGTGTGACGACGGTGGCAATGCAACAAGCCGGTCTATCGACCGGCTTTTTTTATGGGTGCGACACCCCGCTCACACTTTTCCATTCTTGAAAACGTAACCATTTGAACTGATGTCACAAATCGACGGTTTGCCTGTCCAAGCCCGCCCTCATGCCTCCTAGAATGAGCCCCATTGACGGCAATCTGGTCCGCTTAACCCCAGCAAGGAATGGCTTATGCGTCGCACTCCCTCGGTTTCTTCCCTCTGGCTCGCCCTGCTGGCCAGCCCCCTCTTCCTCCATCAGGCCATGGCCGCCGAGGTGCGCCTCTACGTGGATGACCAGCCGGTCGGCGCACCGCTGGCACTGGACAAGGGGGCGGTGCAGCTGACCCATCCGCTCACCAAGGGGAGCCACCAGATCCGCATCAGCGACGCGGGCAACAGCTGCGGCACCAGCTTCGGCCCGAGCGAGGCCAAACCGCTCCCCTTCGGCACCGCCCAACCCATGGACAAGTGCAGCAAGGGGCAGCACTTCAACCTGCGGGTGATGCTGGCGGGGGATTATCAGTTCACCTTCAACCCGGATACCCCCAGCCTCAAGGTGCTGCGAGCCACCAAGAAGAGCGAGTTCAAACGCCAGCCGCCAGCAGAACCCTGCATCAGCTGGGATGGCGGCCCGGTTACCGTATCCCTGAAAGGAGTCTGGCCCGACGGCACCCAGCTGCGGGACGCCTACTCCGGCCAGCAAGGGGTGGTCAAGGGTGGCAAGCTGACCCTGACGCCCAGTAAAGAGAGCGGCGGCCTGCTGCTGCTCGAGCCGGTCAAGGTAGCCACCGCGGCCCCCTTCAGCTGGGATCAGGCGAGCGTCTATTTCCTGCTGACCGACCGCTTCAACAACGGCGATCCCGCCAACGACCATAGCTTCGGGCGCCAAAAAGACGGTCAGGATGAAGTGGCCACCTGGCACGGCGGCGACTTCAAGGGGTTGACCGCCAAGCTCGACTACATCAAGCAGCTTGGCATCAACGCCATCTGGATCACCCCCATGGTGGAGCAGGTGCACGGCTTCATCGGCGGTGGCGAGCAGGGCAACTTCCCCTTCTACGCCTACCACGGCTACTGGGCGCTCGACTTCACCAAGATAGATCCCAACTACGGCGACGAGGAGAGTCTGAAAACCCTGGTGGACGAGGCGCACAAGCGCGGTATGCGCATCATCCTCGACGTGGTGATGAACCACGCAGGCTACGCCACCCTCGCCGACCTGCAAGATCTGGGGCTCACTGACCTCACCCAGAACACCGGCAAACTGCCGGCCCGCTGGAACCAGTGGCGCCCAAGCGGCGGCCTCAACTGGCATGGCTACAACCAGTTCATCGACTACCAGTCGCCGAAGTGGGACCAGTGGTGGAGCGGTGACTGGGTGCGGGCCGGCCTGCCCGGCTACCCGCAGCCCGGCACCGACGATGTCACCGGCTCGGTGGCGGGGCTGCCGGACTTCCTGACTGAATCGACCAAGCCGGTGGGGCTGCCGCCGCTGCTGGCGGCCAAACAGGACACCAGGGCCAAGGCGCTGCCCAACGCCACCGTGAGCGACTATCTGATTGCCTGGCACACCGACTGGGTGCGCCGCTTCGGCATCGACGGCTTCAGAGCAGACACCGTCAAACACCTGGAGCCCGAGGTGTGGGCCCGCCTCAAGCAGGCCGGCACCACCGCCCTCAAGGAGTGGAAAGCCGCCAACCCGACCAAGAAGCTCGACGATCTGCCCTTCTACATGGTGGGCGAGGTGTGGGATCACGGGGTGGCCAAGGATTTCTGGTACCGACACGGCTTCGATTCACTGATCAACTTCGACTATCAGCGCGAGTTCGCCCTGCCTCAGGCCCAGTGTCTGGCCAGCGCAGAGCCCACCTATGCCGGCTACGCCAGCCGCATCAATCAGGATCCCGAGTTCAACGTGCTGAGCTACATCAGCTCCCACGACACCAAGCTGTTCTTCGGCGACTATCAGGACGTGCCGCTGCAGCGCCGGGTCGCCAGCAGCTTCATGCTGCTGCCGGGCGGCATCCAGATCTACTACGGGGATGAGTCCGGCCGCGGGCTCGCCAAGGATGGCGGCGTGTTCGATCAGGCACTGCGCTCGGACATGAACTGGCAGGAGCTGGCCGGCGGCGAGAAGGCCGAGCTGGTCAAGCACTGGCAGCGACTCGGCCAGTTCCGCGCCGCCCACCCGGCGGTGGCGGCGGGCAGCCACAAGAAACTGGCCGACAGCCCTTATGCCTTCGTGCGGGAGAAGGGGGATGACAAGGTGGTGGTAGTGTTCGCTGGCCGCCAGCCGTAATCCAACCCAAGGAATCAAACCCAAACAGAGAGGGGAGCCAGTGGCTCCCCTCTCTGTTTACACCAGCCGTTCAAACAGGCTGTTTCACCCGCAGGTTCACTGCGGCTGATGAGCGGCCGCCGGCCACTGCAAACGCGCCTTGACCAGGGTCTGCTGCCACAGCGGCCAGGCCAGCAGCGCCTGCTGATAGGCGCCCGCCTGCCCCGGC
>DWSA01000065.1:0-22458 GCA_018244955.1 Ardaris pityusa | reverse complement strand
GATAGACAGATTTTTGTAAAACATGGTGGCTGGTGATCCTCGACTGCTGACAAGCAGGTGCACAGTGGCGATCACATCCGTATGAACTGGTAACCCGGGCTTTCCTGGCGGGAGATGGGACGTTGCGAAAGACCAAGGGAAGGGTGGGTTTCGCGAGGGCGGCACTTTACCACAAACCTGCCTACTCCTTCACCAGCTTTCGCCGCAACAAAGCAAGTTGTTTTTCCGTACAACCCGATCTTCATCACAAACTATTCAAGGCGACCAAATCATTTCAAATAGTTAGCCGATGAATGCAATCGATGCACCGACATGGACAAGTCAGGCCCGGCTCGCTGTAATGCAAGAGTCCCCGGATGGCGCCTCGCCGTCCACGCCATCAAGCAAGAGAGGTGATCTTCATGGATAACGCGTCGGCCCTGCCCCTTTCCTCCTGGTCTGCCCAGCTGCGCGAGCAACTGCGGGCGCGCCCGGTGATCGCCATCGGCCTGCTCGTTGCACTGGCGGCCGTCGTGCTGCTGCTGCTGCAGAGTCTGGTGATGCTGGCCGCCGGCGACATCAGCCCCGGCGTTCGCTACGGCCTGCTCGGCGGCCTGGCCGGCTTTGCCGCCACCGCGCTCGGCGCCTTGCCTGCCCTCTTTCTGCGTTCGGTCCCCCAGCGGGTGGAAGACAGCATGCTGGGCTTTGCCGCCGGCATGATGCTGGCGGCCAGCGCCTTCTCCCTGCTGCTGCCAGGGCTCGAGGCGGCAGAGGGGCTCACCGGCGACGGCTTTCTCGCCGCCGCCGTGGTAGTGGCAGGCATGACTCTCGGAGTGCTGCTGATGCTGGGGCTCGATCAATTCACCCCCCATGAGCATGACAAGACCGGCCCCTGTGGTCCCGGTCACCAGAGCTGCTCCCGGGTCTGGCTGTTCGTGTTTGCCATCGCCCTGCACAACCTGCCGGAGGGGATGGCCATCGGGGTGAGCTTCTCCCAGGGCGACATGTCGGTGGGTCTGCCGCTCACCACCGCCATCGCGTTGCAGGACATACCGGAAGGGCTGGCGGTGGCGCTCGCCATGTGCGCCGCCGGTTTTCGCCCCGGCAAAGCCGTGCTGGTCGCCATCGGCAGCGGTCTGCTTGAGCCGCTCGGAGCCCTGCTCGGTGTCGGCCTCTCCAGCGGGCTGGCCATCGCCTATCCCATCGGCCTCGGACTGGCCGCCGGTGCCATGTTGTTCGTGGTCTCCCACGAGGTGATCCCCGAGACTCACCGCAATGGCCACCAGACCCACGCCACCCTGGGCCTGATGGCCGGGTTTGCCTTGATGATGACCCTCGATACGGCGCTTGGTTGATAAGGTTCTGATATATGGCGTAATGTTTGAGCACTAGCACCGCAACATCCGCGGGCAATGTCGCATTTCCCCACGCATCGAGGGCCAGCATGACATGATATTCCGAGTGATGATGCTGGGTTGTCTGCTGGCAGTCGCTCACCGGGCCGTCTCTGCCACCGAAATCTATCGCACGGCGGCGCAGCCCGAGTCCGCCCCCAAATACACCCAGATGGCGGATGGCCGCATCGGAGGATTCTGCGTCGAGCTGTTTCGACTGCTGGAGCGCCAGGAGCCCGCCCTGCGCATCCAGGGCGATCAGCGCTTTGTGCCCCTCAAGCGACTGGAGAAGCAGGTGCGTTTCGGCCAGCTCGACTTCATCTGCGGCGTGGGCGACAACCCGGACCGTCGCAACCACTTCCTCTATCTGCAGCCCCCATCTTCACCGTGCGCTACCACCTGGCAGTGCGCAGCGATGATCCGGTCGAGATCCGCCAGTGGGACGATGTCAGGGCCCTTGGCGAAGAGGGCATCATCCTCATCAATCACGGCAGCGGCGCCATCGAACGACTGCAGGCCCTGCCGGGGCTCATCATCGACAGCGGCGGGATCAGCAGTGCCGCCAATTACGACAAGCTGCTGATGAAACGAGGGCGCTTCGTCTACTACCGCTCACCCGGCTTCGAGGCCGACCTGCTGCGCCACCATCTGAGCGGCCAAATTCGCATCCTCCCCACCGCCATGGAGACCATTCCCTTCTATATCCTGTTTTACCAGCGCACCTCCCCTGCCCGGCGGGCCCTGTTCGCCAATGCCCTGCAACGGCTGGCGGACAGCGGCGAGCTGGCTGATCTGGCCAAGCGCTACCCTTAAGCGCCCCTTCACATCGCACAGTATCGGAATGCTCGGCGCCATCGCCAACTTTTGTTATGATCCACAACAACTTATTCGGCCGCATGGCCATCAAGACGAGGTGAGTGATGAAAGTAGGTATTATCGGCGCCATGGAACAGGAAGTGGCCCTGCTGCGCAGCCAGATGAGCAACCCGACCACCCTGCAACTGGGCGGCTGCGAGTTCTATCAGGGCACCCTGGCAGGCAAGGAAGTGATCCTGACCCGCTCCGGCATCGGTAAAGTCGCCGCCAGCGTCGCCACCAGCCTGCTGCTGGAAAAATTCGCCCCCGACTACGTCATCAATACCGGCTCTGCCGGCGGCTTTGCCCAGGACCTGCACATCGGTGACGTGGTGATCGCCAGCGAGATGCGCTTCCACGATGTGGATGTCACCGCTTTTGGCTACGAGATGGGCCAGATGGCGCAGCAACCGGCCGCCTTCCCCTGCGACGAGAAGCTCATCACTGTCGCCCAGGATTGCATCGCCGAGCAGGGCAAGCATCAGACCAAAGTCGGCCTAATCTGCACCGGCGATCAGTTCATGTGCAAGCCGGACGCCATCGCCAAAGCCCGTGCCGACTTCCCGCAGATGCTGGCGGTCGAAATGGAAGGGGCGGCCATCGGTCAGGTGTGCCACATGTTCAAGGTGCCCTATCTGGTGGTGCGTGCCATGTCCGACATCGCCGGCAAGGAACAGGTTGAATCCTTCGATGCCTTCATCGAGGTGGCCGGCAAGCACTCCGCCGAGGTGATCATCAAGATGCTCGGCAAGCTGTGATCCCACTCACCACGCTGGAACAGATGGCCGCCACTCCGGCGGCCATCTTGCTCGGGGCCGCCTTGCTCGAGGCCATCGTGCCCTGGCCGGCCCACTATCGGCTCTCCGCCGTCGTGCCGCTGCTGACCCTGCTGGGTCACAAGGTGTGTCGCCCCGATGGCGCCCCCGGTCAGCAATTGCAGGCCGGTCTGCTGGCCATGCTGATTGTCTGGCTGCCTTGCGCCGCCGGACTCTGGGCGGTGCGCAATCTCTCGCTCTCGGAGCCGCTGTTCGATCTACTGTTTCTGCTGCTGATGCTGGAATCGCGTCCGCTGCGGGAGCTGGCCCGTGCCACTCGCTCGCTGACAGACCAGGATACCTTGGTGGTGGCCCGGCTACAGGCCTCCCCCTGGCTCAGGCGCGATACCGGCAAGCTCTCTCTGATGGGGCTTGCCAAGGCGGTCAGCGAAAGCTGCGCCCTGCGCCTGATTGGACAGTGGGCCGGCCCTCTGCTGGGATTTGCCCTGGCGGGTGTACAAGGCGCCCTGCTGTGGCGCCTCGCCCAGTTGATGAATCAGGGCTGGAGCCCGAAACTGCCAGCCTTTGCCCACTTTGGCCGGGCCGCCGCCGTGCTCTATCAGGCCCTGTGCACCCCTGCCATCTTGTTGCTGGCACTGCCCTTGTGCCTGACCCAGCTACGCCAGCTGGCAAGCCGGCTGCGCACGGCGATACGCTGGCCCTACCCCGCCATGGGAATACTGCTGGCGCTGCTGTCCGGCTCGCTGGGCTGCAAGCTCGGTGGCCCCCGCTACTATCAGGGCACCTTGATCCGTTTCCCCGTGTTTGACGCCGCCGCCGAACCGGATGCCGGCACAGCCCTGCGCCTGCTCAACCGCCTGCAACAAGCCGGTTGGGGCTGGCTGGCGCTGGCATTGCTGCTCACTGTGCTGGAGTAGTTGCATGGCTAGATGGTTCACCCTGCTCTGCCTGTTGTGCGTGTCGCCCGCCCTGCTGGCCGAGACGCCGACACGCATCGTCAGCCTCACTCCTCATCTGACCGAACTGCTGTTTGCCATCGGCGCCGGCGATCGCATCGTGGCCACCGACGATGCCTCCGATTATCCGCCCGAGGTCAAACGCCTGCCCCAGGTGGCCAACTACCGCAGCATCAATCTGGAAGCCCTGCTGGCCCAAAAGCCCGACTTGATCGTCGCCTGGCGCTCCGCCCAATCCCGTATGCTGGCACCTGTCGAGCAACTGGGGATCCCAGTGTTCTATTCAGAACCGACCGACTTAGCTTCCCTCGCCACCGAGATGCGGGCGCTGGGAAAAGCATTGGGGGTGGAACAAACCGCCAATGCAGAGGCCGAGGCCTATCTCGCCCGCCTGGCCGCACTTGGGCAGCGCTACGGCAAGCCCAAGCATATCAAGGTGTTTTATCAGCTCTGGTATCCACCGCTCACCAGCGTTAGCGGCAATGCCTGGCCCGCCCAGGCCATCGAGCTGTGCGGCGGGGAAAACGTGATGACAGCTGCCCGCACGCCCTATCCCCAAGTCAGCCTGGAGCAGGTGATCAAGGCCAATCCGGCGCTGATCCTGGCGGGGAGTCAAGATCCCGACGCTCTGCGCCACTGGCAACAGTGGCCCAATCTGGACGCCGTCCGCCATCAGCGCCTTCATCTCATCAATTCGGATGAACTGCATCGTTTCACCCCGAGAGCACTCAACGCCGTGGAGCAAATATGTCGGGCCATTGAAGAGGCACAATTGCCAAGCCTGTAAAACGCGCAGTTTGGTCATTTGAACGGCGTTGTTGCCCAAATCAATACTGCTGAATGGAACCCGCTGAGCGGGCGGAGATCCGCGCTCCCCCTCAACATGGGCAAGGCGCGTTACTCCATCACTAACTGCTCTCAATACAACCAGCTCTACACCGATCAAGTTATCGGCTCGACAGGTCTGAAGGTGTTTGGCTAAGGCAAGTGGAAAGTCCGAAAATACGGCGCCGAGAAACGGCGAGTCTGGCGCAAGTGGCATCTGGCAGTAAACCCGGTGACCCACAATATCGTTGCGGCGGAAGTATCGGTGCAAAATGACCATTGCTGCCAACTTTGCTCAACCCATTGCAGCGCAAGCTGATGTGTGTATTCCGATTGCGCCGATGACAGCAAAGCCAGCTACCGGCTGATAGCGCACAAAGGGGCGAGAGCATGTGTTCCGCCTCGCAAGAGTGTGGGGTTATGGAAAAGGGGACACCCAATGCTGATGATGTGAAAGGACTGGCTGGCGCACAGGAAGAAGATATCGGGGTATCACCGTCTCTCGTTGGCGTAAACCGCGGTATCTCGGTTCAAACAGTTCATTGCGGGCAAAATCACGCTACGAAAATACAACGGTCCGGTAGGAAAAGTGATGGCGTATGTGAGCACGATAAACAAATTGAATACACTGGGTCTACCTGTCAAAAAGCCCCGAGTGTAGCGGTCACCTGGGGCCGGGACGCAGCACTCTTACAGCTCATTTTGGCAACAACGCCCATTTGAACAATAAAAAGATGGTGAGAACAAGCACACGCTATACGGATCAATTATGTTTAAAAACATCCAACCCTATGAAGTATGCAGAATCATGTCTCTGAAAAGCATCCGCATAAATCACTTTCGCATCATCGAAGAATTGTCCTAAAATATTTTCAGCCTCCTTTATTTTTTTCTCAAACCTATCAGATTTCACATCGAGTAAAGTCATCATCAAACCTATGATATTAGCGTAAAAATAGTTCATCGAACCAATCAACACACGATAGAGATGACAATCACGGCTCATTAGCAAATAAAGCAGATAATCGTGATGACGCTGCATCATGGCCAATATCTCATTGTGCTCATATTTGACCTTTTGCCAGTCGGTACGCAACTTATCCACTAATTCCTCAAACAACGGTACATTGAGCGCGGCGTTAAAGTCGATACTGGTCATGTCGAACGGCTGGAAGCTGCGCGCCATCAGCTCATCAAGCAGAGAAATTTTATCCAGCTCAGGGCTGTTTATTTGCAGAACATCAATCCGTTGAGGGATGGCACCTTCAATGTAAGCACCATCACTGCAATTCAGGCAACATATATCCGGATAGTCTTTCAGTACTCGTGACATATTATGAACGGCCAGACCAAACAGGTGATTGATCCGCACTTCTCCACCAAAATTCCCCGGTGCAGGGAAGGTATCATTCAATGTCTCGTCATACTTAGCTTCGTTTTTTTCATTGTAATAAAGACTCAAGCTAGAATGATGTCGACTGGTGTATTTATAGCCATTATCGACTCCGAATAAATATACCTTTTTGAAGCCAAGCAAGGCAGCATAATTAACCCCCGTATTACCGACAAAAGGATTGGAAAATTCAATGGACTCATATTCGAAAGCCTTACCCAAACGGCTGGCCAGCATGGCAAACATGGGTTCATTAGGTTTGAAAGTCAGCCCCGTTTTGCGGAAAAAGGTCTTGCACTCGGGGTGGATCACATCGACGCTGAGGAACACTGCATTCTTGAGAAAATCATCCGCATCGAGAATGCGAAGGAAATCTGCCGAGCTCTTGGTCCGCTCTACCGCCACGTATATGTCAGGCTTGATGCCCGCCTTGTGCAGGGCACTGACTGCGGTACCGCAGGCGATGATGATGGCTTGTCCCTGATGCTGTCGAATAAAATCGATGCTCTGATCCAGTGACGGACCGTTGCCGACCACGAATACAGGTACCTGTTCAACCAGTGAGATATCCCGATCTCGCTTCAGAAATGGGGTTCCATCCTGCAAGTGACTATGGCTATGAGCAAGAGCAAAAATATTGTCATCGAAGAAACCCCATCCAGTTTTAAGCAGATAGAGTTCACTTTCTGCCTTGTCAATCAAGGCATGCAACTTGGGCGAGTGATAATGACAGAATGAGAAATAACCCGCCGACCAGAATGCGCCTTTACGGTGCAATGCTTCCATCATATCTGCGACCAGTTGTTGCTCATCAACACCGATAAAAAGATGCAGGCTCAGTGACTCCTGTTCCATATATTCGAGAAGTTGATGCCAGTCGAAGCAATAAAGCGAGGCATAGAACATGTCGAGATCGGGCTCGAAGGCAAACAGATTCCTGACCCTGCATTTCTCATAAAGATAGCCAAGCTGATAGCCCAACCCAATCCCGTACATGAATGATAAGGGAATATCCGTATCCAGCACCTTGCCAAGTGACAAGCCCTCAAGCGACACATTATCTTTGAGTTCGGAGATGGCATTGTTATAGGCAATATGGATCTGCCCCTCCATACACCATTGAGGTACAAAATCGATACATTGCAATACGCTCTGCTCGATCACCTCGGCAATCTGGGCTTGCGCTTCGGCAAATGGGTCGTCTCCATACAGGGAAACCTTGTCATCAAGCCACAGAATATTTGGAATGCCATTTTCATTACAGAAGAATCGAAAGGGTCTGGTTGGCTGATACTCTTTGAAAAACTCATGGATCCCTGGCATATATTTTTCAAAGGCAGCCATATTAAGCTGATGACGAACAGGCAATACCGCCAGCATGGCGGCCTCCTGTTCTTTTTGAACTGCAAGACGGGAAAGCTCTTCCTCTGCACTTTCTATGTTTTTATTAAAATCCATTCGATATTTAACCTGCATTCGACTTGTAAAGGCTTGTTGCTCGCCCAGCCTTGGAGAATTGGCGCAATTCATCTTCTGCCAGACTCCTGGCGCTTGCGATTCGCTCATGGATCATTTGAAACTGCAACAGAGCCTGCTGCTGTTCCATATCAAGGTGGCTTTCCACGGGGAACTGCCGAAACACACCATCGAAAGCATCAAGATAGTGATCCGTTTGTGCCTCCGCTGCCGACAACTCATTTCTCTCCAGCAGCAGCAACAGCTGGCTGCCGTGAGCCATCAACTCGGACAAAATGGCATCGCTCATTCCGTCCTGCCCGCTTTTTGCTGGGCAATGGCCTTGTCGCGCTCTTCCACCGGAATGGCATCCCAGCCGCTTTTGACGGTCAACATCAGGGTCATTACCTCATCAATGGCAGCGATGTCCATGTCACGGCTGGCATCCATCATCCGTGCTTTCATATAGTCATACAGAGCAAAAAGATCCTCCGGCACCTTGCCGTAAGAGAGATCCAGCGAGTCCTGCAAACCGTTGATAATGGCCATGGACTTGGACACAGACTGGGATTTGCCCTCGAAATCACGACGCTCGATGGCACCACGAGCCTGGGCAAGCCGCTCGAGACAGCCCTGCATCAGCAACTGGATCACCCGGTAGGGATCTGCAACAGCCAGCTCGGACTGCAGATTCTGGGTAGTATATGCCTTGATATTTTTCCGATACATACGAGACACGACTCCTGACTACGTATTAATTCGATTTGGTATTGAGCAGATTGAGATAAGAGGCCGACTTGTTCATCTTGGCCAGCATAGTGTCAAGGCTGCCATAACGGGCACGCAGGGTCTCCTGATACTTGGTCAGCTGGGAAGCGACATCCGACTCCTTGCGGCTCACTTCACGCAGATCCGAATTCAACGTATCTTCCCGCTTGGCCAGCAAGCCCCCGGTTTTGGAGTAGGTTTCCAGCTGACTGGCTAGCTTGCCTGCCACCCCATCCTTGCCACCGAAAACCGCCACCACCTGATCGAAGTTTTTGTCGATGGCTTCGCTGAACTTGGTGTCATCAATGGAGAGAACCCCTTTGTTGTCCATCTTCACACCCATCTGGAAAATCGTTGAATAGGTTGAGGATTTTTTTGAGGGTTCGGTAATGGCACCGTTCATCATGTTGATCACTGCGCGTGTCGTCGCGTCACCAGCCAGCGCTCCCCCATCATTCTGGCTTTTTCCGGCCACGATGGAGTTGCGTTTGCCCAGCTCATTGCTCTTCTTCACCAGGGCGTTGTAGCCATCGACAAAGCTTTTGACCATGTCTTTGATACCGGCCTTGTCGGTGCTCACATCAACCTTGTTCGAGCTGTAGTTCTTGACCGGATTGCCATCTGCATCGGTAGAGGTCGTACTATCCGACTCTCTCAGCACAGTCAGCTTGAGCCCGACGATGGTGCCATCAAAGGTATTGGTCGCACTGGTCAACGTGTTGCCATCCACCTTGATCTTGGCATCCTGAGCATCCTGGCGCTTGGTCAATTTGGAGACCAGGTTATCGGTCAATTCGGTTGTGTTGCCGGTGATCTGCAGATCCTTGCCACTGCCGCTGACCCCAGAATCGATCATCAGCTTGGATTTGCCATCGGAGGTATTCATGATGTTGACGCTCAGACCGAAGTTGTCTGCGTCATTGTTGATGCGCTTTCGAATGGATTGCAGCGAATCGCCAGCTTTGACATCGACATCAAAGGTCTTGTCACCAGCCTTGAACGTCAATTTTCCGTCTTGGGTGATCAGAGGGGTGGTCGACGAGTCGAAGGTACCGTCAAATTTGCTGGTTTTTGCCAGCTGTTCGACGCTGATATCATATTGCCCATTGGAGGCCCCAGCCTTGCTCTCCACCTTGAGCACAGGCTTGTCCTTGTCCTGGGTAATGTTGATGGAACGTTTGTTGAACGCGTCATCTTTCGCCATCGCCTGCAAGGTAGTCACGAAAGAGGCGATGGCAGATTTCAGCTGCCCCACACCGGAGAGAGTGATTTGAGTGTTGGTCTTCTTGGTGGTGATGGGCTGCATCAGCTGTGCTTTTTTGGCATCGACGCTGGCAGCAATCACTGACTCCAAATCAAGTCCGGAGCCGGCACCTGCAGACGTAATGGTGGGCATACTCACTCTCCTCTTAAGTTTTCATATCAGATCTCGTTATCGAGCAGCAACCCGGCGCGTGAACCTCCTCCGGTCGCATCACTCTCACGCAGATCTTTAATTCGTTTGCTGATAGCCAGCAACTCTTCGCTCGGGATTTGCCGGATCATTGACTTGGTCTCGGCGTCTACCACCTTGATCACCACCTGATCCAGATCCTTTTCAACACTGAAATTGACGGTCCAGCCTTGCAACTTACTGAACTCTTGCAACTTTTGGACCTCATTTTCAATGTCAGCCTGAGGCACATCCTGTTTGACGTTTTTTTCACCAGGCTGTCCCTCTTGCTGTTTTTTCACATCCTGTGCCGTCACCCGCTGCTCTTCCGTCGTGCCAGATAGCACTTGAGCGGCCGATTGGCCGCTCTTGCTACTTGACTGAAGAGAAGAAGGAGTGACCGATGACGGGATCCCAATTTCATTGGCCATATCGTCGCTCCTCTTTCTATCTCATCACTGCGTTTCTGTTAACCCAGCAGGGACAGAGCAGATTGCGGTCTTTGGTTGGCTTGCGCCAGGATGCTGGACGCCGCCTGTTGCAGAATGTTCTGCTTGGTCAGGTTGGCAGTCTCGGTCGCAAAATCTGCGTCGCGGATACGAGAGCGTGCAGCGCTCAGGTTCTCGGAAACGTTGGACTGGTTGCGAATGGTCGAGTCAAAACGGTTCTGCACCGCACCCAGCTCTGCCCGTTTGCTGTCAACTGCCTTGATCATGAAATCAAGGTTCGCCATGGCCAGCTGGGCTGAACTTGCTGCCTTGATACTGCTCACACTGGTAGAGGTCACCGCTGTCGTACCCTTAGTCACAGTGTAAGGCTCGCCAGAAGCGCTGGTCGCAACGGTCGCGCTTCCCTTGGTTGATGATGCAATACCACTGATGGTGAAAGCAGAGGTCATCTTGAAGGTAATGGTTTGACTCGCATCGGCACCTACCTGGAACGAACCTTTGTAGTTACCATCCAACAACTTCTGACCACCAAAGGTAGTGTCGTTGGAGATACGGTTGATCTCGGTAGTCAGCTGGTCAAATTCTTGCTGCAGTGCAGTACGGTCATCGGTGTTGTTGGAGCCGTTGGCGGACTGTTGTGCCAGCGTACGCATGCGTTGCAGCATGCTGGTCACTTCATCCATGGCCCCTTCTGCGGTCTGGGCGACAGAGATACCGTCGTTGGCGTTGCGGTTACCTTGATCCAGGCCGTTGATCTGAGAGGTCAAACGGTTGGAGATCTGCAGACCGGCGGCATCGTCCTTGGCGGTGTTGATACGCAGACCGGAAGCCAGTCTGGTATAGGACGTATCCAGGGACTTGTTGGTGTTCATCAGGTTACGCTGGGCGTTCAGTGATGAAGTATTCGTGTTGATATACATGGCCATAAAATATTCTCCCGAAGAACATGCGACTGCGGGTTGCGCCGCCAAAGCGGCGTCCCACCGTTAGAAGAACAGGTTGAACGAGCCTGATTCTTCTGGCGGGTGTCTGTTTGAACGGACAGGCCACCCGCAGTAGTGCAAACGTTGGATTCCGAACACCCCTCGATTGCTTCACTTTATTTAACGGCTGCACAGCGACAAGCTTTAGGAAAATAATTGCCGAAGGCGGCAAGTTTTATCCGGCAAGCGGCAAACGGCAGGCCCCCCCATGTCCTTGGACACGGCACCAGACCTGAAACCAACTTGGAGGGATGAATGAACATATTTGGCACAGTCTGTGCTTTGCTATGGGGGAGTGGCGTCAATTTGACGGCACAATAAAAAAAGGCCGGAAAATCCGGCCTAAAACGAGCATACGCTCAGGAGAATATGACCAAGCGTGACAGAACTGAACAGCTGTACAACACTTGGCTTTACTAGTAGAGAATAGATTCTCTCCCGATAGAACAGAGTGCGAACCGAACACCCCTTTGTTCCATCTCTTGACCAGGGCGGCCTGAACAACCGCCCTGTTTTCTTTTATCAGCCCTGCAGCAGGGAGAGCGCTGACTGCGGACGCTGGTTTGCCTGGGACAGTATGGTCGAGGCAGCCTGTTGCAGAATGTTCTGCTTGGTCAGGTTGGCGGTCTCGGTCGCGAAATCGGCATCGCGGATCCGTGAGCGCGCGGCACTGACGTTTTCAGAGACGTTCGCCTGGTTGCGAATGGTCGAGTCGAACCGGTTCTGCACCGCACCCAATTCCGCACGCTTGCTGTCCACCACCTTGATCATGTAATCCAGGTTGGCCATGGCAGACTGGGCAGAGCTTGCCGCAGTAATGGTCGACATACTGGTAGAGCTGACCGGAGTCCCTGCCGTCTTGGTGATGGTATAAGGCTCGCCGCTAGTCGTGGTCGTTACCGTTGCACTACCACTGGTCGCAGAGGCCATACCCGAAATACTGAACGCAGTGGTCATCCGGAACGTGATGGTCTGACCGGCATCGGCGCCCACCTGGAAGGAGCCCACATAACCGCCCTTGAGCAGGTTCTGACCACCGAAAGTGGTGTCTTTGGCCACCCGATCGATTTCAGTCATCAGCTGGGAGTACTCTTGCTGCAACGCGGTACGGTCATCGGTGTTGTTGGAGCCGTTGGAGGACTGCTGTGCCAGAGTACGCATCCGTTGCAACATGGAGGTGATTTCATCCATGGCGCCTTCAGCAGTCTGGGCGACGGAAATACCGTCGTTGGCGTTGCGGTTGCCCTGATCCAGACCATTGATCTGGGAGGTCAAACGGTTGGAAATCTGCAGGCCGGCGGCATCGTCTTTGGCACTGTTGATGCGCAGACCAGATGCCAGACGGGTGTAGGATGTATCCAGAGATTTGTTGGTGTTCATCAGGTTACGCTGAGCGTTAAGCGATGAAACGTTCGTATTGATATAAAGACCCATGACCATTCTCCTAAGCTATTAAATTTACTATCTAATTTGCTCGAACTTTATTGTCTTTCCTGTTCGATGCGTCTTATTTAACGGCCTCTTTTTCGATGTCTTTAGCATTATTTTCAACGCTTCATCGCATTAACGCCGCTTACCCTATTTATCGGCATGTTCTCGTTGAACTTGAGGAAAAAAATGCCCTGTTTTTCCTGCAAGGTTCATGATGCAAACAACAGAGGGCGATAGGCAAGGCAACGTAAGCCTTGCCGGTGATCTGTACCGTTCAGGTACCATGATGACGACCGGCACCATCACCGCCCGCAAAAATTTGGTCTGGCTCCCACTTCTTGCAGGCAGCCATTGGTCAGACGCCGCAATCCCCCCTAAAATCGCGGCCCCATCAACAATTGGACGTGAGTTGTTCTCCATGCAGACACTGGTTGAGCAGATTGTTTACATCAGCGACATGTTTGGTACTGCGGTATTCGCGTTTTCGGGGGTTCTGGTGGCGGGCCGCCTCAGGATGGACGGTTTTGGCGTCATGGTATTGGCGGCAGTCACCGCCATCGGGGGCGGGACCATCCGCGACATGATCCTGGGGGCCACCCCCGTCTTCTGGGTACGCGACCCTCTCTACATCTGGGTGGTGATAGCAACGGCACTCATCGGGATGTGGATGGTCAAGCTGCCCCGCCGCATGCCCTGGTACGTGCTGCCGGTCGCCGACGCCTTCGGGCTGGCACTCTTTACCGTGATCGGGGCGCAAAAAGCCCTCAACTTTGGCACATCGGGGCTGATCGCCGTATTGATGGGTACCATGACAGGGGTGGCCGGCGGCATGATCAGGGACGTGCTGGCCCGTGAGGTGCCCATGGTCTTGCAAAAAGAGATCTATGCCACCGCCTGTATCCTGGGGGGCATCCTCTATACCCTGGCGCTGGAGATAAACGTGGATCGGGTGACCGCCATGCTCATCTGCATGACGGCGGTGTTTGGTTTGCGGGTGGCGGCCATCTATTGGCATTTATCACTGCCCACCTTCTCCCTGCAGCGCAATTGATGCCGTGGTCAGGGGTCGAGTCGCACTCCTGGCCAGGTTGCGTTGAACCAAGCAGGCTTTTCTGTTGTCATAAGGTCCAGTGTTGTAAGCCGGAATCCCTCATGCAAAAACTTGGACTCATCACATCACTGCTATTGATGAATGTGGCAACGGTGCAGGCCGAAGCGCAGGTACTGTTTGGACGACTCGCTTCCACCCCGGTGCAGCAGTTCAACCAGCAGATCCGACAGGCAAGCACTGCCCAGCAGAGCTGGGTCAATGACTATCGTGAAGTGGCATTGCGTTTTGTCGGCCACAGCGACATCCCCAGTCGCATTCAGGCACAACAGCTGGACAATGACCTGGTGCTCTCCGTTGCCCTCGACGGCACCAAGAGCGACATGATCTACATCCTGACCCTGTTTCGCAGCAACAACCTGTGGCAGATGCGCCAGGCTGAGATGGGGTGGCGCTGTCAGGGGCAATCCACCTTTACCCCGGTGCCCTGCCCTTAACGAAAATCATCTCCCCCGAGTGAAATAAAAAAATCCGGCTCAATGGCCGGATTTTTTATGCATGCATGCGTGAACGTCATATTACGGACGGTACACCTTGACGTTGGCAAAGCCTTTCTCTTTCAGATAGAGCGCCTGCAGCTTGCTCATCACACCACGATCGCAGTAGAGCAGGTAGGTCTTCTCCTTGGGCAGATCGCCAAAGGCGGTAGCCAGCTTGAAGAAGGGGATATGCATGACCTCACGCCCTTCTACCAGCAACGGCTTCTCGTCATGCTCGTCCATGGAGCGGATATCGAGGATCACCTCGTTGTCGCCGCTCTCGGCGGTAGTCTCCACTTCCTGCACCTCGGCGGCGGTCTCTTCACCGATGCGACGAATGTCGAGGTAACGGGCCTCGGCCACCACCTTGTCCAGAATGGCGAAGTCGAAGTTCTCCTCTTCCGCCTCGATGCGGGAGAGCTCGGCCTTCACGGTCGGCTTCTTGGAGATGACACCGCAGTACTCCGGCATGGTCTCGGCGAACTCCAGGGTGCCGATGCGACGGGCTTCGCTGATGATGTCCGGCTTGTCCCAGGTGATGAGCGGGCGCAGGATTACCTTGTCGGTCACCCGGTCGATAACGTTCAGGTTGGTGAGGGTCTGGCTGGAAACCTGACCCACGCACTCGCCGGTCACCAGCGCCGGGATCTGGAACTCGTCGGCCACCTTGGCGGCGGCACGCATCATCATCCGCTTGAGCACCACGCCCATCTGGCCGTTGTCGATCTTCTCGAGGATTTCGGCCACCACCGGCTCGAAGTCCACCGCGGTGAAACGCACCCGATGGGAAGAGCCGAAGCGGTTCCACAGGTGATAGGCCACCTGCTTGACGCCGATCTCGTGAGCGGCCCCACCCAGATTGAAGAAGCAGTAGTGCACCCGGCAGCCGCGCTTGATGAACTGGAAGGAGGCAACACCGGAGTCAAAACCGCCGGAGATGAGGCTCAGCACATCTTCCTGGGTAGCGATGGGCATGCCGCTCAGGCCCTGATGGATGGCGCTGACGATGAAGAGCTCTTCGCCGTCGATCTCGAGGTTGATCTTCACATCCGGATTCTTGAGACGCACGCCGTTGCTCACACAGTGCTGGTTCAGGCCACCGCCCACGTAGCGCTCCACTTCGAGGGAGGAGAACTCGTGCTTGCCGTGGCGCTTGGCGCGCACGCAGAAGGTTTTCCCCTCGAGCTGGTCACCCCACACGGCTTTCACCTGCTCGAAGATGTCGTGCAAGTCGGTAAACTTGCTGGCCTGCACCTCGAGGAAGGCTTGAATGCCGGGGATGCAGGCCAGGGCTTCGATGGCCTGTTCACGGAACTGGTCATTACGGGAGCTCACGATCAGCTTGTCCCAATCCATCCGAACCCGGGCATCGTCGTCGAAGCGGCGCAGGACATTGCGGATATTGCCCTGCAGGATCTTGATGAAACGCTGGCGAACCGACTTGCTCTTGATGGTGATTTCCGGGAACAGCTTGATAATGAACTTCATGGTAATGACTCGGGTGACCTTGATTTAAGGGCGCGAATTATATCAGAACTTTGTGGTCAGCGCCTACTGGATGAGCGTTTGCTCACATTCCCCCACGCAATGTTTGCCGCACCGAGGCAATCTTGCGTATATTCCCGAACCTGCGTCCCGGCAACATTCCTGACCACAGACCCATTCGATGAAGACCTACATCTACTACCCCGGCATGGAAGTGCGCGACGAGCTGTGGCTCAAGTTTGCCCTGCTCTATCTGGAGCGGCTCGCCTTCGTCTTCACCGTCAGTGAGAAGAGCGGCCTCACCGCCCTGCTGCAGACGCTCGAACAGGAGACGGATCTGCTGGCCGAGCGGCCGGATGCCACCTTCTTCGCCACCATCACTCCCCAGCTGGAGAGCCAGCTGAGCAGCCTGCTCGCCCCCGACTTCGTGCGCCACAAGGTGTTTGGCAACAAGGAGCTGATCGGTCGCTGGCGCACGCCGGCCAACCACGACTGCTTCTGCCCGGCCCAGGCGGGGTTGGAGCGGTTGCACGGCTTTTGCCTGGCCCATGGTTTTGCCAGCCGGGAAGAGGGCGGGTTCAGGATGGCACGCCGCTTTGCCAACCTGCTCTCCATGCGGCTCGCCCGCGAGTGGGCGCTCGCCAATGAGGGAGCCCTCATCACCGATCACGACTATCTGGACCGGCTGCTCCACCTGCTTGAATCTCGCTATCACAACCGTGGTGGTCAGGATTGCTTCCATCTGGAGATCCCGCTGCAAGTGCCCACTCACTTGGCCGACATCCCGTTTGCTGAGCTTATCGCCCTGCGCAGTCGTAGCGGCTTTCGCCAGCAGCTGGCCGAGTTTAATCAGGCGCTCGATGCCCTGCTCGCCATGCTGGGCAGCGGCTATGCCGAGCCCGCCGTGCTGACCCGCTTCGAGCAGGCCCAGCAGGGGCTCAACCAGCTGCTGGGACCGCAGACCCAGAGCCTGCCACTCACTACCCTGGTGAGTACCGGCCTGCCTGCCATGGCGATGATCCATCGCCTCAAGGCGAGCCATCCAGACAGCAAGCTGGTGTTTCACTCCATCAAGAAGAGCCACTTTCACCAACGCAAGAGTCAGCACTTCTTCACCCGCTTGGGTCAGGTCAAGCCCTGAGTCCGCGACACCCTGCGGGGAAATCGACAATCCGCTGACGACATCGGAGCCATCCCCCGATGTCGTCAATATTCTGACACCCCAAAGAGAGGCGCCTCCCCTCAGGAGGGATTCTCCAGCCGAAACTCGATGCGATCGCTGTTGCCCGCCTCGTCCACCACCACCAGCTGATAACGACCCGCCACGCTCAGCACCTGATCGCCGTCCCAGCGCAGCCGCTGGCCATTGAGAAACCAGGCCGGCTTGCCGACACCACCCAGCACCTTGGGCTGCAACCGATAGCGCTGGCTGCGGATAAGATTGCCCTCCCCCAGCGCCACGATGCGAATCGGGGCCTGCAGCTCGGCGCTCTGCCCCTCCCCCGCGCAGTCGCTGGCCAGCAGCGCCTGACGCCGCTCGCCGGGTGTGCGCCAAGGCTCCAGCGACAACGGCCAGAGCGCCCGAAAAGCGGATTGCGCCGCATCGTGGCAGCGGGCTAGGGTCGGCTTGCCCTCCTTGGTCAACGCCACTTGGCGCAGCGGCGAGGGCCAATCCATGGGATCCGGCAAGGTGGGAGGATCGCGCCCTTCCAGCAGCCAGGCGCTCTGGCGTTGCAGGCAGGCCTCAGGCAGGGTTGCGCTCGCTTTGCGCCCCAGCGGCCAGCAAACTTCGGCCTCGCTCACCGTGTTGGGCTGTGTCGGTAGGGGGCTGTTGTCGGCCAGTCGCGAGTAAACCGAGAGCAGCAACGGCACTGCCGCGCTCTGGCCGTAAAAACCGGGCATGGGGGTGCCGTCGGGGCGCCCCAGCCAGACGCCGATGGTCCAGCGACCGGAGACTCCCATCGCCCAGCTGTCGCGATAGCCGTAGCTGGTGCCGGTCTTCCAGGCCAGTCGGTTGACCCGGCCGGTCGCCTCACTGGCAAAAGGCTGATCAGCCCGCCCCTGCGCGCTCAATATTTGCCAGATGATCCAGGCCGCCCCCGGGCTCAGCAAGGGGCGTGACACCGCCTGCTGCCCCGCCAGCCAAACCGGCATCGCCACCTGTCCCTCGCGGGTCAGCGCACTGTAGAGCGCCACCAGCTGCTCAAGCCGAATCCCCGCCGCCCCCAGCGCAATGGCCGGATTGGGCTTGTCGGAGAGCGCCAGCCGCACCCCAGCATTGTCGAGGCGGCTGACCAGCTTGTCGGCCCCAAGCGCCTCCAGCACCTGCACCGCCGGCACGTTGAGGGATTGCTGTAGCGCTTGGGTCAGGGTCACCGGCCCCTGAAAGGCACCGGAGAAGTTGGCGGGGCGATAATCAGATCCCAGTCTCGGCGCATCGGAGAGCAGGGAGGCCGAGTGCACCAATCCTTCGTCCATGGCCAGACCGTAGATGAAGGGCTTGAGCGTAGAGCCGGGGGAGCGGATCGCCTGCACCATGTCGAGGTAACCGTGGCGGCGCAAATTGCCATACTCGGCGCTGCCCACGTAGGCACGCACCGCCATGGTTTTGTTATCTACCAAGAGCAACGCCGCTGAGGTCTGCTCGGGGAAGCGACGGATATAACTCGCCACCCGCCCCTCCAGCCAGCGCTGCAGATCGCCGTCAATGGTGGTGTGCACCAGCGCTCCCGCCTGATTGTCGGCGGCAAGGCGGGCAAACAGCGGAGCCTCCATCGGCGTGAAGTGACCGCGGGCCAGCACCGGCTCGATGCGCCCCTCCAGCCACACCTGTTCGGGCCAGACACCCTGTGCCACCAGCCGCTGCATCACCTTGTCGCGGGCGGTGCGAGCCCGTTCGGGATGCCGGTCCGGCCGGTTGCGGCTGGGAGCCTGCGGCAGTACCGCCAACAGCGCAGCCTCGGCATAGGTCAGCTTGGCGGCGCTCTTGCCAAGATAGGCAAAACTTGCCGCCTGCACCCCCTCCAGGTTGCCGCCAAAGGGCGCCCGGTTGAGGTAGACGGTGAGTAGGGTGCGCTTGTCATAGTGCCACTCCAGCTGCAGCGCACGGGCCATCTGGCGCAGCTTGCCGGGCACGCTCCTGTGGTAGGGCTCGATAAGACGCGCCACCTGCATGGTGAGGGTCGAACCGCCCGACACGGCCCGCCCGTAACGCAGCCACTGCCAGACCCCGCGCACCATGGCCACCGGGTTGACCCCGGGATGGCGCCAGAAGTAGCGATCCTCGTAGCCCAGCAGTGCCTCGATATAGCGGGGAGAGACCTGCTCCAGCGTCACGGGGTAGCGCCACACACCGCTGGTATCGGCAAAGGCCCGCAGCGGCCGCCCCTTCATGTCGAGCACCACCCGCGCATAGGCAGGGTCGAGCGGTGGCGGCGGGAAGAGTCTATCCAGCGCTAACAATGACAGGAGCAGTGCTACAACGCCCAGCACCGAGAAACGCAGCCAGCGCGGCAGGCGACCAAGCCAGCGCCAGCCAGCGCGGCCGCTGCGACCCAGGCTCAGCCAGCCACGCTGCCAGAAAGTGAGCGGGCGAACCCGCTCACTGGAAGAAACGTTGCTCAGAAGGCGTCTGCGACTCATCAAGCGCCAGCTACTCAGAGATAGTTACCTCATGGATATCCTCACCCACAGCCCTAAGCTCGGGCCGGTACATATCCTCCACCTGGGTCGGCGGCACCTGATAGCGACCCGGCGTCACCGCCCGCATCAGGTAAATCAGCTGCTGGTTGCTCCCCTCGCTCAGATCCAGCGCCGCCGTGTAGCGGTCGTCACGAAACTCCTGATGCTTGAGATAGTCGTTCCACTCGCTCTGCCACGCCGGTTTCCCCTCGATGGAGAGCTCTTCGAGCTTGATGCTGTTGCCAAGGGCCGGGTTCTCCAGCTCGAAGCCAGCGGGCACCATCTCCACCAGCAGGGCATCGGGCACTGCCGATTCACTGCTGACGTTGAGCCGCACCACCACCAGATCGCCGACCTTCACCTTGGCGGGATCAAAACGCTGACCGTCGCTGTTGAACCAGCTGCGGGTCACGCTCATCCCCTTGCTGACCCGTGCCGGTGCCTGTTCGGGGTAACCTACCAGAGTGCGCTGCACATAGAGGGAGCCCTTGCCCTCGTTGGTGACGATGCTCGCCGCCAGTGCTTCGGGGGCACCCAGTTGCAACGGGGCCGAACCGCTCAGGGCTCCGCTGCCAAGAGAGGAAGTCACCTTGGCCTGCCAGTCGACGGCCGGATCGAAGCGGGCGAGTCGCAACAAGGCGAGCCGCTCCTGGGTGCTGAGCCACTGACGGTGAGCCAGGGTATCGGCCACCTTGGCACTGAGGGCCGGCCAGCGCTCCGCAGCCAGCTTGTGCTGGCGCAGCAGGGAGAGCTCGAGGGCTTCATCACGCAGCGGTGAACCGTAATCCCCCAGATAGTCGTCCCCGCGCTCGGTCGCCAATGCCCGGCTGAGGGCCTTGGCGGCATTCTGCTCATCCCCCATGACCGAGAGCGCCAGCGAGAGGTGCAAGAGCGGCAAACCGGAACGGGCGTGATCGGCCTGCTGCTCCCAGACAAGGCGCAAGGTAGCGAGTGGGGCCTTACCCACCCGGGCCAGCACATAGGCACTGTAAGCCTGATAGGCAAGACGGCTGTGCTCGGGGGCACTGCTCCAGCGCTCGCCGTACTGGCTGTCGGTGAGATAGCTCTGCAGCCGGTTCAGCGCCTGATTGAGCATCGCCTCCGGCACTGCGTCGCCCGCCTCCTTGCGCGCCAGCAGGTAGTCGGCGGCATAGGCGGTGAGCCACTGCTCCTCGTCGGAGCGACCATCCCACAAACCAAAGCCGCCGCTTGGCAGTTGCAACCGTTGCAGCCGCTGCAGCAGGGCGCGCTGCACATCCGCCTCACTCGCCGCTTGCTTGCCCTCTGCGGGTTTGCTCCAGGCGGCCCGCTCATCCGCCGTGGTCAGCAAGTAAGGCCAGGCACGGGACAAGGTCTGCTCCAGACAGGCGTAGGGGTAGTCAGCCAGCGCCTGCCACTGGGCTGCCGGATCCCAGGAGGGAGTGCCGGAGAGGCTGAGCAGCCCTTGCAGGTTGGCGCGATCCAGACCGGCCAGCTCAGCTGGCGCAAAGCTCATCTGCTGGCCGGGAGCCAGCATCTGGTAGCGCTGGCGAGTCTCGGCCGGCCAGGGGGAGCGCAGCGGCAAAAACCAGTCGCGGCTGATGGCAAAATCCTTGCCGCGGGCCACCAACTGCAGGCTTGCCACGCCGTTCGCCCCAGTCACGGTGAGCGGCAGGGTCAGCCACTGCTCCTCGCCGCTTTTAAGGGAAAGGGTGCCGAGCAGCTCGCCGTGTGCCTTGAGCCCGCCATTGAGAGTCCACACAAGGGAGAGGGTCTGATCCTCACCGCTCATGTTGCGCAGCTGCACCAGCGCCCGGGTCTCATCGCCTCTGGCGCCAAAGCGCGGCCAACCGATCTCGGCCACCAGCGGTGCCACCACCTTGACGGCACGATCGGCCTCACCCACTTGCTGTTCGTTCCAGGCCAGCGCCATCAGCGCCAGCTCGCCGTTGAAGTTGGGCAGATCGAGCGGGATCACCGCCTTGCCGCTCTCATCAAAACTCACCTCGCCGCTCCACAGTGCGGCGATCTCGACCCGGCTCTCCAGCGCGCCGCCCTTTTTCAGCGGCGCCCGATCCCCCCCATAGTTGAGGCGGGCCAGCTTGCCATCCTGCGGCGGGATCACCTGGCCATAATTGTCGAACAAATCTTGGGCGAAGCGCTTGCGGCCAAAGAAGATCTCGAACGGGTCGAGAGGCTGGTAGTCGCTGATATTGAGCACGCCCCGATCCACCGCAGCCAGCACCACCCGTCCCTGACTGTTGGGGGTGGAGGTGGCGGTCACTTCCAGCCGGGTAAGCGGCACCGCTTTATCAGGCGCGCTCAGGGTAAGCGGCAAACGGCGCGCTTCCCGGTCCAGCGTAAGCGGCACCAGTCCGACCGAGCGCAGGCTCTGTCCCTGCTGGCTGCTGACCGGTTTGGAGGCGCTGTCTGGCGCGGCGATCTGGGCCGAGATATGCAAGTCATGGCGCTGCCACTCGGGGCTGACCGGGATCTCGAACTCGCCGCGGGCATCCTTGGCCTTGCCACCGGCCCCCTTGAGCTCGATGCGCTGCCACCAGCGCAGACCGTCGCCATCTTCCACCAGCAACAAGCCCTTGCCGGGCCGCGGTGCCACCAAAGTCACTTTGGCCTTGTCACCCGCCTGATAGGCGCGCTTGTCGAGGGTGATGGCAATCTTGTCGGGCCGTGCCTGCTCGCCACCGCCGCCCCAGGCGTAGCTGCCGATCTCCACCCGCAGGCTCGATTGATGGCCCTGACTGTTCTCCACCTCCAACCGGTACCAGCCCGCCGCCAGTTGCAGCGTGAGCGGGGTCGGCCCCTTGCCATCCAGCTGCAGGGTTTGCTCCTGCTCCAGATAGGGCTGGCTGTTGAACTCGTACTTCCATCCCTCCCCATCGGCGTAGTGCCAGTAGTAATCTCGGTACTCGTTGATAAGGCGCACCTTCACCGGCCCCGCCACCGGCTGGCCTTGCTCATCGAGGTTGAGGATCTGGAAGGGGAGCGGCTTGCCCCCTTCCACCCGATCCG
>DWSA01000064.1:0-19807 GCA_018244955.1 Ardaris pityusa | reverse complement strand
GCCATCGGAGTCACCAACCCGTTAAAACTAAGGGCATACGGCGCTAAGCCTTGTTATACCTGACTTACAGCGTAAGGTCCTCAGCTTGGCTAGGGGCTCTGATAAGCTTTCATTCTCACCCATAAACGCTAAGGTGTGGTCAATGATGTGGACACTCCACACCTAACCCGCGCCACCCCTGAGCGGGTTGAACTGCACAGCATCCTGTAAAAAATCAGGCGCGAAATGAGCATAGGTCATCGTCTGCTGGATAGAGGCATGACCCAAGATTCGTTGCAGCACCAAAATGTTCCCCCCATTCGCCATAAAGTGTGTAGCGAAGGTATGGCGTAGTGCATGCACTGCTTGCCCTTTGGGTAAATCGGGCTTTACTACCTTCAACATCTCCCGCACCCGTAGGTAGTTCGCCTTGGGGAACAACACCCCACGCTTGTTTGCCACCCATTCAGCCTCAACCTCTGCACTGATGGGAACTGTTCGATTTTTACCGTTCTTGGTAGCCACGAACGTCACCCGCCGGTTGACTACATGTTCGGCCCGAACGGTAGAAGCCTCACTCCACCGAGCGCCGGTACTCAGGCATAACACGGCAACGCCTCTATCATCCCCACTTAACCCAGCCAACAATTGCTGAACTTCAGATGGGGAAAGATAACTCATCTCCCTCGGCGCAACCTTCAAAGCCTTCACTTCTCGAACAGGGTTCTCACCACGGTAGAACCCTCCCTCGATGAGGAAATTGAACATACCGCTCAGTTCCACCACCAGGCGGTTGACGCTATTGGGAGTTATGCCTGCGGCTAACATACGCGAACGCAGCAACGTCAAAGCATGAGCATTAAGCTGGTTGACCCGCACTTCACCCAAGTATCGATCTGCCCGTAATAAGGTACGACGTGCGTGGGTCCCCCACTTTTGATACTGCCCTTTGTGCGCCCACCAAATTTCGATGAGCTCGGCCAACGCGCGGGCATCTGCGAGCTTGCTCTGCCAGGGCTTGTCATGCTGCGTCGCCAACACATGCCGTTCGAAGGCAACTGCCTCGTGTTTCTTAGAAAACCTCCGCCGGATCCGCTTTCCCTTGCGACCCGTCGGTCTAACGTCCACTTGATACTGACCATCATCGAGCTTCTTAATCGACATAGCGAAGCTCTCCGATACTGCTTGTTGATACGTGCTGGCTCAGGCTGCACGCCTCTATATAGACGAGGAACTGCCTATGTAGGGTTAGCCAGTCTTCTGGTCTGAGGGCGGTAACGCGCTGCCGTCTTGCCCAACGTGTGCGAGAACCGGCGCGATCTGGCCGGCTTCGGGTGAAACTTCATCAAACATGAACCAACTGTGGTACTTCCTGAACCTAGGTTGGCTAAATATCTTCTGGATTGATGAAAACCCAATCTCCTTTCCCAACGTCTCGTAGCCCGACAGAGTGCCATAAGGAATACCGGTCAACTCTGCAAACTGTTTCCTATTCATCCTCTCTGATTCTCGTATGAGCTTCAATTTCTCGGAAGTTTCTATTGACACACACACTCCTTGAGCGTTAATTTGCCAATCAGCAAATGATTTGCCGATTGGTAAAATCATAAACTAGTGTTTAGCAGCCCCTGAAAGCTCTCTACAGCCAGCAGGGGCAACCAGAGAGGGTATCAGATATGAGTGGTGCAACCAAAACCCCGAACAGCCAGACCGAAGTGCCGGCCAAGTTTGCTGTGGGTCTCACCCCTTCATTGGTTCATACCGATGCAGTAACCGCCGATGCGTTTGCCCATGCCATCGGAAAAACCCGCAAAGCCGTGGTGGAAATGATCAAAGTGGGCAAGTTACCCGGCGTAGAAATGAAAGTTCCAGGAAACCCGAATGCCAAAGGTGACTACTACGTATACCTGCCGGCCTGGAATGCGGGACTGAAATTGGCATTCGAAAGCCGACCCAAGGAAATCCGGGATGGCTGGCTCGCCTGGCTTGGCCTCAGCGTCTGAATGAAATGCATTTATGCCTCTCTCTATGTGGCTCGGTTCCCACAAAACCATAACGACCTTTGGAGGGAAATCAGAGTGTCGAATACCACAAGAAACCTACACCCCCACTACCGCAGTGCCTGCGCCGGTTTCGTGAAGGATCGCAACGTAGAAAAGTTGGCCGCCAACATGGGTATGTCGGCCCATGTGCTGCGCAACAAGTTCAATCAGCAGCAGAAACACAAGCTGTCGGGTGACGACTTGATCGCGCTTTACCAGGTGACCAAAGACGAAACACTGCTCGATGCCCTGTTGTTTGAGTGTGGCCTGACTGCTGTCGCCATTCCCGATGCCGAGCGGGCGCCATCCCTGACGCACCAGGTGATCCAGCTGAATTCGCAAATAGCGAGCATCGGCCAGCGCACACTCGAGCTCACGGAACGCGGCCGTATCACCAGCAACGAGCACCGCTCTTTCATGAGCATCGCCGCAGCGGCCATGGGCTCAGTGGCGCTGCTGATCAATGACGTCGAACAGCGATTTCAGGTGGTGTCGCCCCTTGCGGCACTGGCGATGTGAGAAGGAGGAAAAGATGAATTTACGAGCAAGTGCAGCCGAGAAGGCGCTGGCAGAAATGCGTGAAGCGCTTTACCACGCCAATTGCAGGGTTGCCAAGTATTGGGGCGAGCTCAATCAGCCGCAACGTCGAGCCATCTGCAATGAAGCCGAGTTGCCCAGTTCGCTGGCAAGGCCTGAATTCCCACTTGGGGAACGCGACCGCGAGGCCCTTTGTCTGGCCATGCGTCGCCTTGGGTACCAACACCTGTTTCACGGCGCGGTCAGCCTCGAAGAATGGCGCACCGGTTTGATAGCACCACCAGAAGAAAAACCAGAGGTAACAGGACCAGCTGAACGGCTGGCAAAGAGCAAGGGCTTGTTGATGACACTGGTCAACAACCCACAAACCGCAAATTGCGGACAAGAAAAAGCCCCGGTCACTGGTGCCGCAAACACCTAACGGGGCTCTCTCAGTCAATCATCCCCAGGAATCTTGACATGACAACTCTAGCAATCCCCCGCGCGCTGCGCAACCGCGAGATCCAGCGCCGCCGTATCACAGGGCCATATGCCGCCCGCTACTCGGAAAACGACCTGACGATCCTGAGCCAGCGCGCCAACGCCCTGGTCTGGGCTTCTCTGTTTGGTCACATCAATCGCCTTAATGCCCATCAAGGAGCCTAACCATGACCCAGCACAACTCTGAAATGCCGTCCATGACTGCCCTTAATGCCAGTACCCGCCAACGCCTGCGCCAGCTGCGCGAATTTCTGGGGATGAGTCGCCCCAAATTCGCAGCACAGCTGGATATCCCACCCACCACCCTCAAGAACTACGAGCTGGGCTATCGCGAGATTGGCGGCGGCCTGCTGCTGCGCATCATCAATACCCCTGGCCTGTCTGATTACGCCGTATGGCTGATGAAAGGCTCTCTGATCATCCCCGAGCAAGTGCGCCCTGCCCATCCCAACTAATCCCACAAGGGGCTGCTTCGGCAGCCCCTGGAGCAATGCACATGGAAGGATTCAAGAGCATTGGCCGGATACCGGCCCAGATACAGGCAAAAGCGGCAGTGGTGCTGGCCTGTCAACGCCCTCGCCGGCTGCAATCCGGGTGTGGGGATGTCATTGCAGTGGGCTACCGATACCGCCTGTTTCGGCCCTGTGGGGCCAGCGGTTATCAGCTGATGACCCACGAACGGTACAACAAACTGACCGTAAGAAAGCGTTGAGGAAGTAGCTATGAGTGACGCTATCAAGATCGCCAGCCAAGCCCCCAAGCTCATCGAGGGGTTGCTGGCCGACATGTTCGCCGCCCGGGCTGATGACAATCGGGTGTGCCTGGGCAGCGTATGGTCTGGCCCGCAGCACATTCAGATCCAGCTTGTGGCCACAAGCAGCCCAGACGCGCTGCTGGATGATGACAGCAGCGATGATGAATACGCCGAACCCAATGAGCCAGTCCAGCCGAAAAGTGGGCTATGGCTCCACTGGCAGAGCTACCGAGCCGACTACATCGGCGCCTCTAACGCCACCTATGGGACTGATGTTGCTGAGGTGCTGGCCCTTGGGGCAATCCGCTCCATCTACTGGTTGGCACTCGGCCAAGGGGAAACTCCACTTGCTACTGAAATCGGTGACTGGTGGAAAGAGTGCGCCCCCCTGCATGGACTGGGCGAGGTGATCCGATGACCGAGAACACCCCGGACTTGTCAGCACTGCAAGCGGAAGTAGAGGCCGACATTGCCACCTTGTCCGCCATCGCCAAGGTCAAGCTGGCAACCCTTCGTCAGTACCAACGCCAGCTCCTCACCTTACGAGAGGCCCGTCTGCCAGAGCCCAAATACGCTCTGTGCCGCCTGCTGTTCGAATGCAGAGAGGAGCGCCGCGCCCGTATCGAAGCGTTAGACACCGTCGCCCACCAGGAGCGGTATCTTGCCCACCTGCGCTGTGACGAGCCCCTGCCGTTCTGATGCGGGACTACCACGCCGAGCTGTTCGACGCCAAACCCATATCCCCCAGGCAGCCTGCTGCCTGGAAACTAGCAGCATCCACCAAAGCCATGGCGCGCCGCATCATGGCTTGTCGTCGTGTCTGGCTCTGCCCACTCGACGCATCCCGCCTCCCTGCCGCTCGGCGCAGGGAGCTCGCCGGCGGCGATATCAATACCCGGGTCGAGGCTATCAAGAGCTATTTTGTCGGCATCCCTGGCGCCTATGCCCTGGACTGGGCGCTTGACCTGCTGGAGCGGCCGATCCCGCGTGAGCACGGCGGGCCAGGGGTGCAGCTACCCGGTGATCTGATCGCCGAGTTGTTCGTGGGCTACTGCGCCCGTCGCGCCCCGGACGTGCTCAAAGGCGTGGCGATCTGCTACGACGCCAACCGCTGGCTATCAAGCCGCATCACCACCCTGCGCCAGGTGCAGAACGTGATCCCCGAACCGCTTGAAACGCTGCGCACCAAAGAGAGCCGCGAGCGCCTGGCCGTCAACTACGCCGAACGGGTCACCCGGTTGTGTAATGCCATCACCGACTTTGGCGCTGAGCAGGTGCCGCCGCTGCGCTTGTGGTATGCCTGCCGCCAACCGCTGGCCGCTTGGGGCATGCTGCCCCACCTGCCGAGGTTCAGAACAGCCGCAAGCCGCGACGACTTCATCACCCACCACCTTATCCGCTGGCTCGACCCCAAGTGGTGGGCCAGGCGCCTACGCAAGATCTGGGACCAGTATTGCGAGCACTGCGCCATCCTGCTTGGCAAGGTGCGCAAAGGGGTATCCGCTTACGTGTCCAGTCAGGGCCTGCAGGCCTTTATCGAACGCCAACGGATGGCGGCGGCCTGGCTCAAGGACATGGAAGCCTATAACGCCCAGGACGACATCATCATCAGTCTGGAGGATGCAGTAAAAGCCTCCATCGCCAACCCGGAGAACCGCCGCCATGAGCTGATTGTCCGGGCGCGTGGCTTCTCTGATGTGGCTGACGAACTGGGTTATGTGGGCCTGTTCTTCACCTGGACAGCGCCTAGCCGCTTCCATCCCTGGAAAACGGTACGAGCCTCCCAGGCCGGCGGGCCAGACAGCACAGAAGAGAACCCCAAGCACGACGGCTCATCCCCCCGCGACTCGCAACACTACATCAGCGAGCTGTGGAAGCGCTGCCGTTCTGCCCTCGATCGCAACCTGGCCAAGCGGGGGGAGTTCCTAGTGGCCGACCCTATCGACTATTTCGGCTTTCGGGTGGTCGAACCCCACCACGACGGCACGCCCCACTGGCACCTGCTGATCTGGGTCAAACCCGAGCACCAGCACCGGCTGATCGGCATCCTGCAGCGCTATGCTCTGAGCCATGACAAAGGCGACCTGGAACGCAAACGCCACCCAGACAGCAAAAAGCCTTATAGCGACATCACACCCCGCTTTGACTGGAAAGTAATGGACAAGGAGAAAGGCGGCGCCGTCGGCTACATCGTCAAATACATCGCCAAAAACATCGACGGGTACCGGGTCGGCGACGAAGGCGATCTGGAAGCCGAGACCGCGGCTACCGAAGGCGCCCGCCGAGTGCGGGCCTGGGCCTCCCTCTGGGGCCTGCGCCAGTTCCAACCCTTGAAAGGGCCGCCGGTCGGTATCTGGCGGGAGCTGCGCCGGTTACCTGGCCGCCTGCAAGAGGCCAAGGGGATCGTCGTGGCCCCGCTGGCCAGCCCCATCATGGAAGAGTGCCGGCGCTATGCCGATGCGGTGGACTGGAAGAACTTCACTCAAGCCATGGGCGGCCCCTGCTGCCGGCGCGATGAACGCCCCTTGAGTATCCACCGCACCGCTTTTGCCGAACCCAATCAGTACGGCGAACCGCAAACCAAGCTTGTGGGCGTGCGGGCCGCTGACGGCCTCATCCAGCAGACCCGTGTAGGGGAATGGGTGCTGCGTAAATGTGGTTCACAGAGTACCACCGAGGCCCATGGCAGCGGGTTTTGGTCTGTGGGCGAGCGCAGCGAGTTAGTGGGTACCGAGCGAAGCGAAGGGGGTTTCCCCCTTGGAGCTCTGGCAACAACTGTACGCAACGATCTCGAAGGATCTAAAGAGGATCCATTGAGAGGTGTAAATCTATTCCATTTGGGGCTAGGTGATGAAGAAGTGGCCATGGTCCGACGCGGCTTGATTGTCAGGGCGGGGGACCGGTCAGTTTGCATCCGGGATAGTGAATTGAAGGTGACCGAACAGCACCCGTTCGAATCACCAAACGAACCATCGCCGTATCAAATTGAAGCCGAGGCCAGACGCCGGGAGGCAAAACGCCAGGCGGAGCTTAAGGATGTGCGGGGCTTGCTGGCCGAGTCGGGAGACTCAGCGGCCTGGCTGGCCAGCATGACGGCCGCCGGCACCGATGATGCAATGGCATTGCTGGAGGCCCTGGGGGACGGGGACGCCGAGGCTGCCCGCGTCCATCTTGACCGGCTGCGCGATACCGTCGATCTGCAGACCTGGCCACTGCCACCAGTCGAACGCCGACAAGAGGCGATCAGTAATGCCGAGTTCTTCGGGCCGCCAGCTGATGGCCAGCGCTCGCCTACCCACAAACCAGATGTGCACCACCTGATTGCCGAGAGGACCAGGACACGCTTGGCCAATGTTCGTCCAGAGCATAGAGAGGTGATGCTCACTCACCTGATGAATAAAGCCGATGCAATGACACCAGGCGGCGGCGACACCGTCGCATTCGTGGCGGATCAGTTGCTTGCATAACTGGACCGGACAAGGAAAAAACATAGAGCCGTGCTTACCATAAGGCTCTAAAAGGCAAGACAAATAGGACGTAAGCCCCCCCTTCACATATCTCTACACTGCAGTGAAAGTGCGAAGGCTCCCATCAAACGAAGGAACAATCTGGCCAGTTTTAATGTTATGCCAGCCACTACAGCTAGGATCTGGACAATCAGATACCTTAAAACGCACTAGATGATTTGAACGACCCTCACTCTATTTAATATTACTAAGTCCTTTATGGTATCCATCATAACTACTCGACCAAAATAAATGTACATAGTCGCAATGAAAGATTTTAAGTGCTTATCATCTCAAGAAGATGCGCCGGTTCCAGAATCCGACTGGTTAGGCTTTCCTCCCCATAGAGGAAGTTGTTTTGACAGTTTGTCCGATATTTCCATTACCTGCCCATCATTAATATCATCAGCGAAAGGCCAGTCAATACACCCTGGATGCTGAGGCCATATATTCACAAGCCTTTCTTTAATATCACCTTCAAAGGAAGGATATATGTTTGGTACAGTAGAGCTGAATGTATGAATCAACAAAGATCCAATAACAAATGTAGAAACTTGCGTATTATTCACGAAATTTACAGGATTAGTCGATGTTCTCTGCACCAACGCCATCCCTGTATGTCTATATCTTTGCTTCCACTCTTCACCTCTGTATGACCCTATCCATATATGCCAGTTTTCAGGAGGCATTCCATTATCCATAAGGTGACGCCTGTCACTTTCAGGTATCGATTGAGTGGGGATGTCTGTATACTCAGCCATAATAGAGGTCATCATAGCCCAAGAAGAAATATTGAGAACATCTTTAGAATCTAAAGTTGTATTTTCTCCTAACATCAAGGCAGTCAATTTTTGCTTAGCCTTAGTTTCTAATCTGCTCATCCATCCGCCATTACATTTCCCACATACATTTCTTATTTTTCTGGCACCAAAAGGGCCACGATTACTTTTTATCTCTGGTTGAATAAAATAAACACCTACATCAATCGGGTTCATTCTGAGCAGCATCTGCTGATGTCCAGAGTCTCCACGAGGAATAACTTTCTTAATCCAATCTGGCCAGACATGTTGCTTTGTCACACCAGATCCCTGGCAAAAAACACATAAAGATCGCACCTGTGAAGCTCTATTATTTTGCTTTCCTTGCGCCATATTTTAATAACTCCAATAGTCTATTGAATGGAAAACTACTATATCGTAACGAACTGCACCACCAAGCATATTAACAAAATTTTTGACACATTGACCTTATCATAGATAGTCAACCCCTTGATGGTTGCGATCATCTCCTCCTCGGTGTCGTCGTCCATGTTCGTCTCGTAGGCATAGAAGACAAGGAATAAGTATCTCTTTCCCCCATTCCACTAGAGAAACGAACACCGGACGAAAAGGGCCTCAAACAAGAATCACTTGGGTAGGTGAATAATGCCTAGCAAACTGATTTTTTACTAATTATTTGATAATGATCAGCAAGGAAAAGGGGCATCATACGTCCCTTTCTTATTGCTCCAGATTGAGTCCCCGCTGCAGAGCCTGTCGCCCATCGGGGCTGAGTGAGTTGATAAGGCTCAACGCCAGTTGACTGGTCGTACGACCAGATGGGCTCAATGGGTGGCTGTATGACATCTGAGACACCCAGCTGTGTCCGCATTCTGCATCCGTGCACTGGCAGTAAAGATCGGCGGTATCACGGCTCAAACGGTGCGTCTTAGTTATGCGCCCCAGTTCTCCACATTCCCGGCAAAATACCCGCATAAATCCCCCCTAATACCGTCGATAAAAAACCGCCCGATTATACCTCTAAGTTGGATCTCTATACAGCAACACCGACCGTCGAAGAACGATTGAAATCCACCCGCAGCCGGCGCGGCAGATTGGCCCCATTGATGGCATCCTGGATAAGCTCGCACATCGGGATCTTCTCGTCGCGGACATAAGTCCAGTCGTACTGCTCCTGGTTCCCAACCCCCGCAGCCATTGACCGAGATGATGCCGGCGAGCGCGGCCGGAAACCTTGCCCAAAAAGATCTCATTTGATACCCTAACGGTGCAATTTTACTAGAAACCTATCTTCATAAGGCATAGGGATGATTAAAATGGAAAATCAAGGAAGGAAATGTAAAGTTAACTCTCATGAATGTACTTTCATTCAATTTGGTACATCTGTGATATATGATGAAGGGAATAATCCAATACCTATCACAGTTGCTATTGTTGAACGTAGTGATGGGAAAATACTAGAGGCTCGCCCACATGAAGTGAAATTTACATAGAACTAAATAGCAAAAAAATGATGATGCACATAATAAAATTTTTGCTTGTGCATCTTCAATGTCAACTATATCTTTGATGCTTATTAGGGATGTTGAGTGAGATATACTTACGAAGAATGGTTAAGTAGACTATCTGAACGTACAGACTTATCCTCAAGAGTAACGCATTTAACCCGGCCAACAGAAGGAGTATCACTTGCACAGAAAATTTATGATCTCGTAGAAAGTAAAATAATTAAAGGGAGTGGTAATAGTGGCTTTATATGTGGTCAATATAGAGCAGCCTGTTTTCAAGATGCACCACTAACGTCTATATGTCAGAATGTTTATTTTGAACAAAAACATCGCGGTGCATTCCCTCTCACTAAAGTGAGATACTTAGCCGTAGGATTATCTTTCGGAAAGGAATATATATATAAGCAAGGCGGGAGACCGGTGATATATGAAAAAACAGATATAGCAAAGAATTTTCTACCTGAAAGCGAATGGTGGCGAATTGTTAATTTCGACTTAAGTGACAAGAATAATATCGTTGACTGGACTCATGAAAGAGAATGGCGAGTGCCTAATGATTTTACTTTTGAAAGAAATGAGGCAGTGTTGCTATTTGTTAACTCCTCAATTTATCACCAATTCATTAAGCTATGTGACAAAAACAATAAAAATTATCTGAGCGAGGTTAAATCAGTGGTTGTCATGGACAACCTACTTTATTAAATTTAATAAAAACCACCAACAGACCAGCTTTCTGCTAGAATAACGCCCTTGCAGAGAATCAAGTTAGGAAACGTGTGTTACATTATTGTCATTTATTAAAAAACAAGAAGAGAACCTTATGACCAACTTCCTTACAATCACTTCCATTATATTTGGATTTCTGTCTGCTGCTGCTTGGCTAAAGTCTAGCGTAGTAAAGGTGAGTCGTGAAGATGAGGTTGTATGGCGCAAGAAAAAAGCTAAAAAACTTGGCGTCGAACCAAACTTAGCAGGGATATCTTTAGATGGTTCAGATCTATCAGGAACATTTCGTGCTCAGTCATTATGGAATTCCGTTGGCGCTGTATTTGCGGCGCTATCAATCACTCTACAGGCAGCTATTCAATTGATCGGGTTAATGTCATCTCCATAATGCACTTGTAGGTCGCTTATCAATAATAAGAGTTTTTTTCAGAGTTGAACGCTCACTGAGCGCCCAATCTTTTTAATACCATTTGTCGCCCCTTAGGTGTAAGCCGAAGCCATCATGTTCAGAACTAGTTGATTTGTAGTGCGCCCCGATGGGCTCAATGGGTGGCTGTATGACACCTGCGACACCCAGCTTTGTCCGCATTCTGCATCCGTGCACAGGCAGTACAGATCGGCGGTGTCACGGCTCAGGCGATGCGTCTTGGTGATGCGCCCCAGCTCCCCACATTCCCGACAAAATACCCGCATAAATCCCCCCTGATACCATCGATAAAAAAACGCTCGATTATGCCCTAAGCTCGATCTCTATACAGTAACACCGGCCTCCAGCGACCGATTGAAATCCACCTGCAGCCGGCGCGGCAGATTGGCGCCATTGATCGCATCCTGGATAAGCTCGCACATCGGGATCGTTTCGTTGCGGGCATAGGTCCGGTCGTACTGCTCCGGGTTCCCGAGGCCCCCGCTGCCGTTGGCCGGGATGATGCCAGCGAGCGCGGCCGGGAACCGGTGCGCCGTCAGCACATCCTGGGCGGTGATCGCTTTGATGGCCGCAAATTCGTCCTTGGTCGCGATGTCCCCCACCGGGATCAGCTTGATGCCATCCGGCTTGCCGCCCGGGATGTTGACGAACATCGAACGAAAATTCCCGACCCCCTTGGAGCTCGCGATCATCTCCTTCATTTCCGCTTCCTGGTCATCGTCCATGTTCGGATCGGTGGCGTAGAAGATGAACCCCATATGCGCCCCGTTGAGGAAGTATTTGCGCCGAAACATAGTGGCGTCCTGGTTGAGCAGGGCCGATTGCAGGCCCCCCAGGTAATCGGGCTGGCCATACACCTGCTGCACCGGGTCGTACTGGGCCAGCCAGATGATGTCGGCCGCCAGGTAGCGCTTGTAGCTGCCATCGCGTTGCAGCATCAGGAAATTGCCATCCTGACAGCGGCGCAGGTAGAGACTCGACAGGGGGTAGAGCCCCACCACCTGGCCAAACCCGTTTCGCAATTTCAGCAGGGCCGCGTCCCCGAACTGCAGCAGGTTATGCACAAAGGCGGTGATCACCTCCCGGGGCACGCCTTCGCTGCTGATAAAGCGGCCCGATACCATGTTGCGCCGCGCCATCAGGATGGCGCCATGGTGCGCATTGGCGCGGGCGACCTTGGCCAGCCCCTGCCGGTCGATAGGCGGCAGGTAATACTCGCCCCAGGGGCTGTAGAACACGTCCGTGTAATCGGTCATCCAGGCTGTGGGGTCGATGGGTTCGGCCATGGAAAAACTGACCGAGGGCCGGCTGCTGGCTGTATCGGGGGTGGGCCGCTTGGCCCGCGGGTGAAAGCGCTGTTTGCGGCTCATGTTTTCCTCGTTTGCTGATGGCCCAGGTGGATTTGCGGCGGCGCGATGTGTCGAGCGGTTCGTTGTCCACCGCGTGGGCGATGGCAAAGAACACGTCGGCGTGTCCGGTCTCGCTGCTGCGCGAGGCCCTGAACGTGAGCTGGCCGCCGCCGGTGGTGCTGCGCTTGATGCTCATGAAGGCCAGCGGGATCTCGATGTCTTCCTGATCCCACTCGATGCGGTCTGACTCGATCACATCCACCATCTTGAGTACCAGCCGGGCCTTGCTCTCCACGTTGTAGTTAATCGGGGTGATGGTTGACTTGAACACGGGCTGCAGCAGGTCATACACCCCGCTGCCCACCCCGGAGACGTCGATCCCCAGATAGGTGACCCGGAATTTCTTGGCGATCTTCTCAATCTCGTCCGCCTGGTAGCGAAAGTTCATCCCGCGCCAGAAGTGCTTCTCCAGCACCCGGAACTTTTCACCCGGGAACAGCGGCGGGGCGACCACCACCAGGGTGGCGTTATCGCGGGTCCGACTCGGGTCATAGCCCAGCCACACCTCGCGCTTGCCGAACGGCTCGGGATGCCCCGGGGTGTAGTCGCTCCAGTTGCTGATACTGGTCTGGGCCCGCTCCATGTGCTGGAACTTGAACACCGAGGCCTCATCGTCCACAAAGGCGCACATGTAGAGGTGATCGAACACCTCGATGGCGGTCTCTTCGCGCAGCGCCTCGATGTCGATGAGGGTGAACCCCTTGGCCACCGCTTCTTCCAGGGTGAGGATGTAGCGCCACACCCGATCCGGGCAGACCCGGCCACCGTCGCGCAGCTCTGCTTCGGTCGGAAACTCGATGGCCTGGCGGGCCGGATCCTTACCCTTCCAGTCATCCCCGGTCCACAGCTTGTAGCCGCCGTGGGCCTTGCTGGACGGGGTAGAGAAAAAGGTCTTGCGCCAGTGGGATTGCGAGCCCATGCCGGTGGCCACGTCGGTGACAGCCTTGAAGTTCTTGATCCAGAAGTATTCATCGGCGTAAAAGTTGCCGGTGTAGCCCTGGGCACTGTTGGCGCTGGTTGAGCAGAACACCAGCTGCGCGCCGTTGGAGAGCACAATGGGGTTGCCGCTGAGCTCCACCCCCAGGAACTTGCGGGCAATGTTGATGATGTAGGAGCGGAAGATCTCGGCCTGGGCCCGGGTGGCGGACAGGAATATCTGATTGCCGCCGGTCAAGATGGCGTCTTCCAGCGCTTCGCCGGCGAAATAGTAGGTCATGCCGATCTGGCGGGACTTGAGGATGTTGCGGGTGCGCGGGATGGCTGGGTCGTTCTTGACCTCCCGCACATACAGCTGGTGCGGGAACAGGGAAGCCAGCCACCCCTCGAAGTCTTCGGGGCCCAGGTCATTGACCCAGTTCTTGGTCTTCTTGCCGCCCTTCTTCGGCTTGCTCTCTCCACGTTGGCGGCGACCTTCACTCTCGCCCACCTCACCAACCTCGTCTGGCGGGGTCGTCTTCCGGCGAGCCTTGAATGCATGTTCGCGCTCGGCCAGCTTGAGCGCCTCCACTTTGAGGGCGACGTGGTGGCTGATGAGCCGGTCCATTTCGGCCAGGTCGGCGTGGTTCTTCTTCGGCTTGGCGGCCAGCGCCTGGTAACGACGGGTGATCGCATCTTCCAGCGCCTCGTCGCTCAATAGCTCCGTCCAGCCATACTTCTCGGCCCACAGGTACACCACCCGCACGCTGCCAAGGCCGAGCTCCTCCTTGATCTCCCGTGCACTCCAATGGCGCAGATAAAGCCGCTTGGCGGTTTGTCGTACCTCTTCTGTATAGGCCATGAGGCTCCCCAGTCATAAAGCTGGGGCTCATGATACTGAGCCGATCCCCCCCATCCCGCCGCCTTCATTCGGATGAATTCGGATAGCCCCCGCTATCCGAAATCGCCCGAACGCCTCTGAGTGCTCCCCCTGTTCTGCCCCGATAACCTGACGCCACTTCGACGCAACAGGGGGCCGCCGTGCCAACACCAATAGATTCATCACTGCGCACCGGCTGGGTGGTGATCGCCACTGAGGGCCAGTCCGTGGATGGCCGTGAGATCTCGGCCAAGTGGATCACCGACATGGCCGACACCTACGATCCGACCTTCTACTGTGCGCAGCTCTGGCCTGACCATGAGAAATGGGGCGAGAACCTGGGCTACGTGCAGGCCCTCAAGGCCGACAAGGTGGACGGCAAACACACCCTGTTCGCCATCCTCTGCCCGACCCGCGACCTCATCTATCAGAACCAGCGCGGTCAGTACAAGTTCTGCTCCATCGAGCCGCTGGATAACTTCACCGGTCAGGGCAAAACCTACCTGTTTGCGGTGGGCGTGACGGACATCCCCGCCAGCACCGGCACCACCATGCTCAAGTTTTCCGCCAAGCACCCGTCGCCGACCGTGGGGATCAGCCAGCCGCTGGACTTGTCCGGCTTCTCGCTGCCAACCGACGAACACAACCACCCCGACCGCGTCTCACTCCTGCACAAGGTGTTCAACTTCCTGGGCGGCCACGGCGCCCCGACCGCGGCGATCCCCACTGAGTCACCGACCCGCCCCCAACCCGAGGACAGTACCGACATGAACGAAGAACAGATGAACAAGCTGGCGGGGATGTTCACCGCGCTGGGCACCCAGATTGAAACCTTTGGTGCCAAGGTCGACGCGCTGACGGCAGACAAGCAACCGGCTGTCACCGAGCCGGCCACCGTCACCGATCCCACCCCGGTCGCCGTCACCAGCGAGCAGTTTTCGGCCTTCGAACAGACCCTCAAGGGCCTGGGCGAACAGCTGACCGGCCTCAATGCCAAGATCGAAAAATTCTCGGTAGAAGCTCCGGACCAGCGCCCCGATGCCCTGGGCGGCAGCGACACCCACCCGACCGTTTGCTGAGGAACCCTCTGTGAGTCAAACCAAAACCCCGCAGGCTGAGAAGTGCCTGAACCACTACAACGCGTTGCTGGCCAAAGCCTTCAATGTGCCTGAGAACGCGCTAGCCAAGCAGTTCTCCGTCAGTGCCCCCATGGAAACGGTGCTGCGCAGCGCCATCCTTGAATCCACCGAGTTCCTCAAACTCATCACCTGCCTGGACGTGGATCAGCTGACCGGTCAGGTGGTGCAGGTCGGCGCCAGTGCTCTGCACACCGGCCGCAAGGTGGAAGGGCGTTTTCGTCGCAAGATTGGGGTCGACGGCAACAAGTACAGCCTGACCGAGACCGACTCCTGCGTGCGCCTGGACTGGAGCACCCTGTGCACCTGGGCCAACGCCGGCCACGAGGGCCAGTTCGTGCAGCTGGTGTCCGACTTCACCAACCAGACCTTTGGCCTCGACATGCTGCGGGTGGGCTTTAACGGTACCCACATCGCCGATGACTCCGATCCGGTCAAATACCCGCTGGGGGAAGACGTCAACAAGGGCTGGCAGCAGCTGGCGCGTGAGTGGAACAAGGGTAGCCAGGTGGTGAAAGCTCCCGCCGGCGACAAGATCTATTTCGACCCGGACGGCCACGGTGACTTCAAGACCCTGGATGAAATGGCCTCCGACCTCATCAATGCCACCATCAACCCGCTCTATCGCACCGATCCCCGTCTGGTGGTGCTGGTCGGTACCGACCTGGTGGCCGCGGCCCAGGCCAAGCTCTACAGCGAGGCCACCAAGCCCACCGAGCAGATCGCCGCCCAGCAGCTGGCCAAGTCCATTGCCGGCCGCCCGGCCTACATCCCGCCCTATTTCCCGGCAAACGGGATGTGGGTCACCACCCTGGCCAACCTGCACATCTACACCCAGCGCAACACCCGCAAGCGCAAGGCCGCCGACAACGACGACACCAAGGGCTTTGAAAACCAGTACTGGCGTCAGGAAGGCTATGCCATCGGCGAATATGAAGCCTTTGGCAGCTACGAAGAGGCCGACGTGGCGGTCGGGGCGCGCCCTGCCGCCCCGCCGGCAGGTGCTGACACGCACAGCGAACCGGAGGCCTAACCATGGTCCTCTCACCTGGCATGCGTCACAAGCAGCAGGTCCTGGCCCAGTTGGGGGCGGCGCAAGCCGCCACCACCGGGCAAGCCACAGGACTTGTGGCCAACAGCTTGCACCTGCAGCTGATTGCCCTGGAACAGGACATGGCGCGGCTCAAGGCGCTGGCCAGGGTGAGTGACAAGGTGGCGATGAAACGGGATGAGTTGTTCCCCAAATATCGCCCCTACGTGGACAAGTACCTGGACCTGGCGGCGCTCGGCACCGTGTACCAGAACGCGCTGTTTCAACGCCTGATCGTGTGGGCGTTTGATATCGGCGATCTGGAAACCGCCATAAGCTGGGCGCTGCTGGCCATCGAGCAGAACCAGCGCACCCCGGGCAACATCAAGCGCGACTGGGCCCATTTCACCGCCGACACCGTGCTGGGCTGGGCCGAGGAGCAAGCGGCGCTGGGCCATGGCGTCGAGCCCTGGTTCTCCCGAGTGTTCGACAAGGTGCGGGGTGACTGGCGCCTCAACGAACAGGCCACCGCCAAATGGTACAAGCTGGCCGGTTGCCTGCTGCTGCGTGACAAGGACGGGGTACCTCGCCCCAGTGCGTTGGCAGACAACGCCAACCTGGAGCAGGCCGACCACTGGCTGGCCTTGGCCGAGAAGACCCACAGCAAGATCGGGGTCGGTACCTTGCGCCACAAGATCGCCATGCGCCTGCGCGCGCTCAACCCGGAATAACGACTCCCACGCCACCGCGCCCCGGCGGGGATGAGCCTGCAGCTGACCGCTCGCACCGCGCTCAATCCCGTGGCCACAGGGGCGCCCCAATTGATAGGGCAGCACATGATTTCAGGCAAAAGCATCCGCTACAGCGAGCAGACCATCACCAATGACGGCTTTTGGCCTGACGTGGTGTGCGGCGACTTCGAGCGCCGGCGCGCCCTGCCCGCTGACATGGACAGCGACGCCATCAGTGCGGCCCTGCTGGCGGCCATCAGCGAGATCAACCTGCAGTTGACCCGCCACCAGGCCACCTTGCGAGCCCAGGGCTACACCGAGGCCGATCAGGTGCCCGGCCCCCGGCTCGCCGGCGGCAACAACGCGCTGACCGAGACCTACCTGGCCGCCGTCTTTGCCCGAGCCAAAGCCATGCTAATCCCTGAGTTCGCCACGGTCACCGAGCGGGACGCCCGCAAAGACCTGGCCGAGCGCGCCCCCGACCTGCGTGAGCAACTGCTGGCCGAAAGCCAGCAGCTGGTGCGCAGCGTCAAGAACAAGCACCGGGTCGGGGTCTCGATGATATGAGCGAGACCAACGAGGCCCTGCATCCCCAGGGGTATTTCCTGTCGGCCCTGCACCGCGAGCTTGAGCGCGTGCTGCCGGCCCGCTGCGCCCGTTCCCTCGACAGCTGGATGGAGGGCGGCACCATCAGCCTGGAGCCTAAGGACATGGGGATCACCGGGATGGACCTGGCCTGGCTCAAATACACCGCCGTGTTTTCCCTGGAAAACCTGCCGTTTCGCGAATGCCGCACCGAGACCCTGCTGGCGGTGATCGCCAGCTGGATACAGGAAAACGACCCTTTTCGCGAGCGCTTCGCCCTGCCCGATCCCACCTATGACGTGGTGCCCAATGACGAGCACAGCGCCGACCTGGATCTGGAAGTGAAGTTCGCCGAGCCCCTGCGCATCGTGGAAGACCCGGACGGTGCAGTCCGCTGGCTGGATAAGACCTGGACCGTGGCCCCCTTTGAAGTGTGGGTGGCCGATGAAATCACCCTGTCGGTGGCGGGCAGCGCCCACCCTGTCCACCGCTAACCCCGAGACTTAAGGAGCCCGCGCCATGTGGCCTTATGTGCAGATCAACAATTTGAACCAGATGCAGGGGCCGGTCACCGAGGTCGAACGCCACCTGCTGTTCATCGGCAGCGCCGCCAGCAACACCGGCAAGCTGCTCTCCCTCAATGCCCAGTCAGACCTCGACCAGTTGCTGGGTACCGGTGATAGCGAGCTCAAGGCCAACCTGCTGGCTGCCCGTGATAACGCCGGCCAGAACTGGAGCGCCGGCGCCTATGTGCTGCCCACCGACCAATCCTGGCTTGATGCCGTGCGCAGCGCCCAGCAGACCCAATCCTTTGAAGGGGTCGTGGTGCTGGGTCAGGAGTGGGACCAGGCCGGCATCAACGCCGCCCACGCCCTCAACCAGGAGCTGATCGCCAAATGGGGACGCTGGCAGTTCATGCTGCTGGCGGTGCCCGGCATTGTTGCCAAGGCCGTCGGCAAGGATGGCACCGCCCAAGCCTGGAGCGACTACGAGGCCATGCTGGCCGCCCTGCAAGAGGGCATCAAGGCCGACTCCATCAGCCTGGTGCCCCAGCTTTGGCCGAACCTCGCCGGCGCCTATGCGGGGCGCCTGTGCAACCGGGCGGTGAGCATCGCCGACAGCCCCTGCCGGGTGAAGACCGGCGCCCTGGTCGGCCTTGGCAACAAGCCGGTGGACAAAGACGGGATCCCGCTGCCACTGGCCACCCTGCAGACCCTGGAGCAAAACCGGTACTCGGTACCGATGTGGTACCCGGACTATGACGGCACCTACTGGGCCGACGGCCGCACCCTGGATGCCGAGGGCGGCGACTACCAGGTGATCGAAAACCTGCGCATTGCCTACAAGGTGGCGCGCCGGATGCGCATCCGGGCCATTGCCCGCATCGGGGATCGCTCGTTCAACTCCACCCCGGGCAGCACCGCCATGGCCATCACCTACTTTGGCAAAGACCTGCGCACCATGGCCAAGGCAACCACCATCAACGGCCAGCCGTTCCCGGGCGACATCGCCTCCCCCCAGGATGGCGACATCTCCATCCAGTGGACCGCCAAGAACCTGGTCTCGGTGTTTGTGGTGGTGCGCACCGTGGACTGCCCCAAGGGGATCATCGTCAACATCATGCTCGATCTGAGCCTCAACAACGGGGAGGGTTAACCCGTGACCAAACGCTTTTCCGGTATCAACTTCGACACCACCCTGATGGGGGCCATGGTCCACGTCGAAAAGGCCAGCCTCTCCATCACCGACAACAGCGCGGTGGCGCAGACCCGGGGCATTCCCGATGGCTATGTGGACGGGGACGTCTCGGCCGAGTGTGAATTCGAGCTCGATACCAAGAACCTCAAGCAGCTGATCGCCGCTGCCAAACGGGCCGGCAGTTGGCGCGGGATGGAGCCGGACGATGTGCTGTTCTACGCCAGCACCGGCAGCGAGGAGATCAAGGTGGAGGCCTTCGGCGTCAAGCTGAACGTGGCCGACCTGCTCGACATCGATCCCAAAGGTGGCAGCAAGACCGTGCACAAGGTGAAAGGCTTCGTCACCTCCCCCGATTTCATCCACCTCGATGGCGTGCCGTACCTCTCCAAGGACGACACCCGCCACCTGATGGATTAAGGGGAACGCCTTGGACGACATCGACCGCGCCAACCATCACGCCGCCCGCATGCTGGCGGCCCAGCTGGCCAACCAGGTGGGCAAAGGGCGTTACCAGGGGGAAAGCCTGCACCAGTGCGAAGAGTGCGACGACCCAATCCCGGAAGGACGCCGCCGCCACATCCCCGGGGTGCGCCTGTGCGTCCCCTGTCAGACCCGCCTTGAGCGGCTGGGTCGCTAACCAGAGCAACGGACATGAACCCTATGCCAAACAAAGACCCCACCTTCT
>DWSA01000063.1:0-22682 GCA_018244955.1 Ardaris pityusa | reverse complement strand
CGGCAACTTCAATCTGGTGACCATCCGGGTGGCCAGTCTGGTCTCCGGCGACATCTTCCTCGAGCCCAACATGGCGGCGGCGCTGGCGGTGATCCTGATGGTGCTGCTGGGGGTGGTGACGGCCGCCAACCAGTGGCTGCTGAAAAAGAGCTATGTGAACAAGGGGCAATCCCATGCGTGATCTGCAACCAAGCTGGCCGCGCTGGGTGCTGGGGGCGCTAGTCGCCACCCTGCTGCTGCCGCTGCTGGCTACCTTTCTCTACTCCATCTCCACCCGCTGGGGGGCGACCCTGCTGCCGGACGGCTTCACTCTCGACTGGTATCTCAAACTGTGGGGTGACCCGCGCTTTCTGGCGGCGTTTGGCCGCAGCCTCCTGGTCTGCTTCGCCACCCTGCTGCTGGGGACCCTGGTGCTGGTGCCCACCGTGCTGGTGGTGGCCTACTACTTCCCCAAGCTGGATCCCTGGATGAACCTGTTGATCCTGCTCCCCTTCGCGGTGCCGCCCGTGGTCTCCTCGGTCGGGCTGCTGCAGATCTACGCCGACGGCGTCCTGCCCATCATCGGCACGCCGTGGATCCTGATCGGCACCTGGTTCACCGTGGTACTCCCCTTCATGTACCGGGCGCTGGCCAACAGCCTGCAGGGGGTGCCGCTGAAAGATCTGATGGATGCCGCCCACCTGCTGGGGGCGAGCAGCGCCCGCGCCTTCCTGCTGGTGGTGATCCCCTGCCTGCGCAAGGGGCTGCTGGCGGCGCTGTTTCTCTCGCTCTCCTTCCTGCTCGGCGAGTTCGTGTTTGCCAACATGCTGGTGGGTACCCGTTACGAGACCCTGCAGGTCTACCTCTACAACATGCGTTCAACCTCGGGCCACTTCACCAGCGCGCTGGTGATGAGCTACTTCCTGCTGACCCTGCTGCTCACCTGGGCGGCGAACAGATTTCATCGGTGAATCAACATGTTCCATCTAGAAGTGAATCAACTGCACAAATCCTACGGCGACACCAGAGTGTTCGAAGGGATTGAATTCGGCATCCGCAAGGGGGAGCTGGTGACCCTGCTCGGCCCCTCCGGCTGTGGCAAGTCCACCCTGCTGCGGGCGCTGGCCGGGCTCACCCCGGTGGATGGTGGTCAGGTGCGGGTGGCCGGTGAAGACATCACCTGGCAGGAGCCCCAGAAGCGGGGCATCGGCATGGTGTTCCAGAGCTATGCGCTGTTCCCCAACATGACGGTGCGGGACAACGTTGCCTTCGGCCTCAAGATGAAGCCCCAGCCGGGACGGGATCTGGCCGCCAGCGTGCAGGAGGCGCTTGAGCTGGTGGAGCTGACCGGCTTCGAGCGCCGCTATCCGGCCGAACTCTCCGGCGGCCAGCGCCAGCGGGTCGCCCTGGCCCGCGCGCTGGTGGTGCAGCCGCGGATCCTGCTGCTGGACGAGCCGCTCTCGGCGCTGGATGCCCGCATCCGCCGCAGCCTGCGCCAGCAGATCCGCGAGATCCAGCAGCGCCTTGAGCTCACCACCATCTTCGTCACCCACGATCAGGAGGAGGCGCTTACCATGTCGGACCGGATCTTCCTGATGAACAAGGGATCCATCGTGCAGAGCGGGACGCCGGAGGAGATCTACACCCGTCCCGCCAGCGAGTTCGTGGCAAGCTTTATCGGCAACTACAACCTGCTCGATGGTGAGCAGGCCAGCTCCCTGTTCGGCCCCCGTTTTCAGGGCAAGCTGGCGCTGCGGCCGGAGTCCCTCGCCCTGCTGCCGGCCGGTGCCCGCAGCGATGAACCTCACCTGCCTGGGGTCATCAGCGGGCAGCAACTGCTCGGCAACGTGATCCGCTATCAGGTGAGCTGTGCGGCAGGCCTGCTGACGGTGGACTGCCTCAACCGCTGTGCCGGCGAGCTGCTGCCGGTGGGCAGCGCCGTGACCCTGGTGGTGGCCCGGGATCAGCTCTGTGAGGTAGCATGACACCGCATTTCATTTCCATTTTTACTGCGAGGAGCGCCTATGGCACTGGCACTGTTTGATCTGGACGAGACCCTGATTGCCGGGGATTCCGCCAGCCTCTGGCTGGCGTACATGGTGGCCGAGGAGCTGGCTCCGGCCAGCATGATCGCCGAAGAGCAGGCGATGATGTCCCTCTACCATCAGGGCAAGATGGACATGCACCAGTACATGGCCTTCACCCTGCAACCGCTGGCGGGCAAGACGCGCCAGTGGCTCGACTCGCTCTGCACCCGCTTTGCCGAGCAGGTGCTGCGTGATCGTATCTACCCGGAGGGGTTGGCACGCATCGAGTGGCACCGCCAGCGCGGCGACGAGCTGGTGCTCATCTCCGCCTCCGGCGAGCATCTGGTAGCCCCCATGGCGCAGATGCTGGGGATGGATCACTGCGTGGCCATCCTGCTCGACGAGGAGGCCGGCATGCTGACCGGTCAGACCCGCGGCACCCTCAGCTTTCGCGAGGGCAAGGTGACCCGCATCAACCAGCTGTTTGCCGCCAGCGCCAACCCCTGGCGGGAGAGCCACGGCTACAGCGACTCCCACAACGACTTGCCGCTGCTGCAGGCGGTGGCCCACCCCCACGCAGTCAACCCGGCGCCCGGTCTGCGCCAGATCGCCATCGAGCAGGCCTGGCCCACCCTCGACTGGCAGCTGGTCTCCTGAATGAAGAAGAGGCCCTCAGGCCTCTTCCTTGCTCAGCAGTGCATCGTCGGCAGGGGGGGCATCCTCCTGCCTCTTCGCCTCCGGCATGCCCAGATAGATGCGGTTCTTGCCGTCGCGTTTGGCGCGGTACACCTCGGCATCGGCGATCTCCAGCAGCGTCTTGCCATCCATCCCCGCCTGACTGGCTACCAGCCCGCCGCTGAAGGTGATCCTGAGCTCGGGCTCGCGCCAGTCCAGTGACTCCACCCCCTTGCGGAACTGCTCCAGCAGCATCTGGCAGAAGTGGATATCCGGGTTGACCAGCAGCACCACCAGCTCCTCGCCACCGTAGCGGCAGACCCAGCCATGATCCCCCAGCAGTCGCATGCCCAGCTTGGACACCCGCTTGAGCACCACGTCCCCGGTCTGATGGCCGAAGGTGTCGTTGACCTGCTTGAAGTCATCGAGGTCCACCATGGCCAGACAGAACGGCTGATGCTCGAACAGCAGACGATTGAGTCGTTCGTCGAAGAAACGGCGGTTGTAGAGGCCGGTCAGCTTGTCGAGATTGGCCTGCTGGCGCGCCTCGTGATAATCCTTGCTCACCTCCGCCAGCTCGGCATAGACGTGTCTGAGCTCGCGCATCCCCCCCTGCGGCACGTCATCGGGCTGCATCCGGCTCGCCCGGATCATGCTGGAGATCTCGTCGAGCATGCGGCGAAAATAGCGGGACCAGACCAGCGCCAGCAGCACGTAGAGCACGCAGGCCAGCGCCACCATCAGCTGCACGTTGAGGGAGACCCGCTCCACCACCGCCATCACGCTGGCCGCTGGCTGCACGCTGATCAGCACCCAGTTGCGCTCGGGCAGCTTGCTGTAGGCCACGAACTGGCTGGATGCCTTGTCCAGAAAGATGCCATCCTCCTGGCTGAAGCGGGAAAGCCACTCGGGATGGGCCATGGGTTTGAGCAGCTGGGCGGTGTCAGGATGTGCCAGCACCTTGCCGGACTGGTTGACGACCATCTGGTAGCCATCCCCCAGCTGGCGATTCAGCTGGGCGGAAAAGGGGGCCAGGATGGCATCCATCGCAAACACCCCGCGCACCTTGCCATCCTTGTCGGTCAGAGCCCGCGCCAGGGCGATCACCAGATTGCCGTTGGTGTAGTCGTAATAGGGCTCGGTCCAGACCATCTTGCCCACGTGCTGGCTGGCCAGCTGATACCAGGGGCGAACCCTGGGATCGAAGTTGGCATCCGCCTGCCAGGCGGGGTAGATCAGCATCTGGCGTTCGGCAGTGCCGATGTAGATGTAGACCAGGTCGGCCATGACCCCCTTGTAAAGCTGCCACTCCTTCAGATAGGTCTCGGTGTTGTGCAGACGGGGGCCACTGATGTCCGCCACCTGCACCTGGTCGTAGATGAGAGTGAACTGGCGCTCCATCTCGTGCAGATAGGGTTCGATAAAGACGTGACGCAGCTGGTGATTGGTGGCGAGCAGGCGCTGTTGCAGCTCGTTTTGCAGGCTGCGCTCCATGTGCAGGTAGTAAATGCCCCCCAGCATCAATACCGGGATGAACAGCAGAAGCAGGCCCAGACGCATCCGGGCAACCAGGGACCAGGTTTTTTTGGAGACCGCTCGTTTATCCAATCCTGACTCCTGCTATTGCCAGACAACGCGTAGTGTCAGAATATCAGCAGCGCGAGATGGCGTCCAAAGGGAAGCTGACCATCTGCTCAACGAGAGGTAATCGACAAGGATGCTGAACCCGGATCTGTTGATGGCGCTGCACTACTGCGCCGTGATCACCCTGACCGGAGCGATCACCTCCGAATATTTTCTGTTCCGTCGCGGCATGTCCATCGAGCAGGTGCGCAAGCTGCTGCTGGCCGACGGCCTGGCGGCGCTGGCCCTGCTGCTCATCTTCATCACTGGGGTGTTGCAGGTGCTCGCCCACCCCGACGAGCCGTCCGTGCTGCTCGCCAATCCGGGCTACCGCACCAAGCTGCTGCTGTTCTGCGTGATGACCATCAGCTTTGGCTATCCCAGCCGTCTCTTCTACCGCTGGCGCCGCTCCCTGCGCCAGGGGCGCGCCCCCATGGTCTCCATCCAGCAGCAGTTCTGGGTGATCTGGATCCTGCGCGGCAACCTGCTGCTGCTTGCCCTCATCCCCCTGCTGGCCGGCATTGCCAACGGTTGAGCCGCTCGAGCTGCGGCAAGACCTTGGGATAACCGCTCACATAGCCAACCTCATCGACAGCTAAAGACAAATCCCCCCGCGCACGGTTATCTTGGAGGCTGGAGCTTTGCGGCACGGCCCTGTCCGTCCGTCTTTCAGGGATGAATCTATGCGTTCGAACATGATGTTATTGATGGCTGCCGCCATCTGGGGGCTGGGCTTCGTGGCCCAGCGACTCGGGATGGACCACATGGGGCCTTACACCTTCAACGGCCTGCGCTTTCTGCTGGGGGCCGCCTCCCTGCTGCCGCTACTGTGGTGGCTCAAGTCCCGGCAACCCACCGCACAGCCCGGTGATCGGCGTCTGCTGCTGACCGGCGGCCTCATCGCCGGTACCGTGCTGTTCAGCGCCGCCTCGCTGCAACAGGTGGGGCTGCTCTACACCACGGCAGCTAAGGCGGGTTTCATCACCGGTCTCTACATCATACTGGTGCCGGTGATCGGGCTCGCCCTGCGCCACAAGACGGGGGCCAATACCTGGGTTGGCGCCCTCATCGCCATGGCGGGGCTCTACTACCTCAGCGTCACCGAGGATTTCACCATCGGCTACGGCGACCTGCTGCAGGTGGTGGGCGCCCTGTTCTGGGCCGTACACCTGCTGGTGCTGGATCACTACTCGAGCCGGGTCGCCCCCATTCGCCTCGCCGGCGTTCAGTTCGTGGTGTGCGGCCTGCTCAGCCTGGGTACGGCGCTGGTCATCGAGACCCCCAGTCTGAGCGGCGCGGTGGCCGGCTGGCAGGCCCTGCTCTATGCCGGCCTGGTGTCGGTCGGAGTGGGCTACACCCTGCAGGTGGTGGGGCAGCGCGGCGCCCATCCGGCCCATGCCGCCATCATCCTCAGTCTGGAGACTGTGTTCGCCGCCATCGGTGGCGTGCTGTTGCTGGGAGAAACCCTCGACGAGCGCGCCATGGTAGGCTGCGCCCTGATGCTGGCAGGCATGCTGATTTCCCAGATCCGCCTGCGCTGGTGGTGGAAATCCCGGCGGGACAAGGTGCCGAGCCAGCCCTGATACGGTTGCAGCCGACAGCGCAAGCGACCGGTCTTCATCCCAAACAAAACGAGGCGCCCGGGGCGCCTCGTTTTATGGCCGTACGCCTAGCGCACGCTGGAGCAAAAGCTCACGTCGTCGCGCAGGGGATCGTTGCTCACGCTGTGGTAGAGCTCGAAGCAGGGGCCGCTGCCAAACTCCAGCCCGGCCGCCACTATGTCACCCACATGCTCCTGCCAGCGCGGTCCGTACTGGTTGCGGTCGGTGATAAGGTAGCGGGACTGGGCATAACGGCCGGCCGGGATGAGCTGGGTTTCCACCTCTCCCTCACCCCGGGTCTGGGGCGGCACAGTGATGCCGATGTCGGTGCGGCACTGGGCCGGCGGCGTCACCTCCGGGTTGTCGTGGTAGATGAAGATCCACTCCCCGCCCTCCAGCCCGCGCGCAGCGGCCCACTGGTGCAGGCGGCCGCAGACGGCATCATAACCCTCGCCATAGGGACCGGTGACCCGGATATAGGCCAGGGTGCGGGCGTCCATCTCGACAGTTTTCATGGTGTTGCTCCTTGCTGATGAATGGCCTTCAGCATAAGGGGACGGGCCATCCCATGCGTGTCCATCCTTGCTCTCCAGGTGTCCATTCTTGCTCTTGTCACTGCGAAACGCGCCCGGTGTGCAGCCATAATAGCGACGAAAGGCCTTGGCAAACGCCTGGGAGCTGCCTAGCCCCGCCCCCAGCGCGATGGCGGTGATGCTGGCATCGGTGTAGCGCAATTGCCAGGCCGCCCGCTGCATGCGCAAGCGCCGGCACATCTCCCCCGGCGCTTCCCCCGCCACGGCGGTGAACACCCGGTGAAAATGGTAGAGGGAGAGGCAGGCCCGCTCCGCCAGCGCCTCGATGGAGAGATCCGGATCCTGCTCCAGCGCCCGCAGCACCGGGATGAGCCGGCGGCGGTAGTCGATCATGGCCGGATCCTCACCATGTAGAGGGCATCCACGTACTCCCCCTGGCGGAAAGCGTAGCCACGGGCCAGCCCCTCCTCGACGAAGCCGAACTTGCGATAGAGCGCCAGCGCCCCCTGATTGTCGGTGTAGACGGTGAGCTCGACGCGTTGCAGGTTGAGCCAGTTGTCGGCCATCTCCAGCGCGGCCCCCAGCAGGGCAGAGCCCACTCCCTTGCCGGCCCAGTCATCCCGCACCCCCATGCCGATACAGGCCACGTGCTTGCGCCTGGGGTTGGGCTCCATATGCAGCGAGAGCTGGCCCACCAGCAGGCCATCGACTTCGGCCACCAGCGCCACCACGCTGCCGCTCTCCAGCCGCTTCTGCCACACGCTCAGGGTCGGATAGGGCAGTTGCAGGGTGCCCGCCTGGGCGTTGGGCATGGCATAGAGATCCCGCAAGGCGGGGGCATCGGCCGGTTCGGCGTGACGAATGGTGATCTGCATCTGAGGCTCCTTCTCGAAAACCTCATCATGCAGCATCAGAAGGGTCCGGTCATCCCCCCAGCCCCACCCATTTGTGATGCCTATCAAAGGGCGAGGGAGGGCCCATTGGTTCCCTGGTTTTTCCTTGTTATAGACTCAAGGCTCACCAACAAGGAGAAGCACCATGAACGACAAGACCCTGCACAGTGCCAATGGCGCCCCCGTTGTCGACAACAACAACAGCCTCACCGCCGGCCCCCGCGGCCCGGTGCTGATGCAAGACATCTGGTTGATGGAAAAGTTGGCTCACTTCGATCGGGAACGGATCCCGGAGCGGGTGGTTCACGCTAAAGGCTCGGGCGCCTACGGCACCTTTACCGTGACCCATGACATCAGCGCCTTCAGCAAGGCCGACCTGTTCAATGCCGTCGGCAAGCAGACCCCGGTGTTCCTGCGCTTCTCCACCGTGGCCGGTGAGAAGGGGGCCGCCGATGCAGAACGCGACGTGCGCGGCTTCGCCCTCAAGTTCTACACCGAGCAGGGTAACTGGGATCTGGTGGGCAACAACACCCCGGTGTTCTTCATTCGCGATCCGCTGAAATTCCCCGACTTCATCCACACCCAGAAGCGGGATCCGCGCACCAACCTGCGCAGCGCCACCGCCGCCTGGGACTTCTGGTCCCGCCATCCCGAGTCCCTGCATCAGGTCACCATACTGTTCAGCGATCGCGGCATCCCCAAGAGCCTGCGCGAGATGAACGGCTACGGCAGCCACACCTTCAGCTTCATCAACGACGCCAACGAGCGCTTCTGGGTCAAGTTCCACTTCAAGACCGAGCAGGGCCACAGCTTCTACACCGATGAAGAGGCTGCCACCGCCGTCGGCCAGGATCGGGAGACCAGTCAGGCCGATCTGTTCAACGCCATCGAACGGGGCGACTTCCCGCGCTGGAAGGTCTATGTGCAGGTGATGCCGGAGGCCGAAGCCCAGACCTACCAGATCCACCCGTTCGACCTCACCAAGGTGTGGCCGCACAGCGACTACCCGCTGATCCCGGTCGGCGTGCTGGAACTCAACCAGAACCCGGACAACTACTTCGCCCATGTGGAGCAGGCCGCCTTCACCCCGGCCAACGTGGTGCCCGGCATCGGCTTCTCGCCGGATCGCATGCTGCAGGGACGGCTGTTCTCCTACGGTGACACCCAGCGCTATCGCCTCGGCGTCAACCACGGCCTGCTGCCGGTCAATGCCCCGCGCTGCCCGTTCCACCACGGTGCCCACCGCGACGGCGCCATGCGGGCCGACAGCAATGGCGGCGCCAGCCCCAACTACCAGCCGAACCGCTTCGGCACCCAGCAGCCGAGCGAGCAGCACGAGCCGGCACTGAGCCTGGAAGGAGCCGCCCTGCACTACGATTTTCGCGACTACGACAGCGATTACTACAGCCAGCCGGGCAACCTGTTCCGGATCATGGATGAGGGGCAGCGCTCGCGCCTCGCCGCCAACCTGGCGCGTTCCCTCGTCAACGTGGAGGATGACGCCATCGTCCAGACCCAGCTCAAGCACTTCGAGCAGGCCGACCCCGAGTACGCCAAGCGGGTCGAGCTGGCGCTGGCCGCCCTGCAGCGCTAAGTCGCAGGCAGCCAACATCTGCAAAAGCAAAACGGGGGCCTGCTGGCCCCCGTTCTCGTCATGACGGTATTTGATAAATAAAAAACGGAGCCCAGGGCTCCGTTTTCACTGCGGTATCCATCCCGGACGCAGCGCCCTCGCGCTCTTCCCGCTCCCTTGCCAACAGGCGTTTGTACCACCCGTTACGGCAAACATGCTGTGCATAGGCAGAGTGTCACAGTGATCGTCTGCGGTGATGAATAAAAAACAGAGCCCAAGGCTCTGTTTTCACTGCTGTATCAATCCCGGACGGAACGCGCTTCGCGCTCTTCCCGCTCCCTTGCCAACAGGCGTTTGTACCACCAGCTACTGCGACGACGTTGTGCATTGGAAGAGCGACGAGCCATTTCTTAGGTTCCAGCCAAGAGAGGAAAAGAGCCGCATTATGCGATAGAGGTCACGTCCATGTCTTTAGCTGGATCAAGAAAAGCCTCACTGACCGACGCTGATGGTACCGCTCTTCGTCGCCTTGCCGGCCGCATCCGACGCCCTTTGCGGCTCGCGCCAGGCCAGTGGCCCGTTGCTCTCCAGCTCGTTTTGCGGGGCGCACTCCAGCCAGCTGTCGCCCTGCTGGATCCTGGCCCCCAGCGAATATTTCTGATCCTGATACCAGCAGACTCGCTCCGGCAGCGAGCCCAGCGGCAGCACCAGTTCGGCCCCCACTTCCGTCCGCTTCGGCTCTGCCGCCACGCCAGTGCCAGTCGCACCGCCCAGCAGTGTCAGCAACAGCCAGCCACCTACCCTCTTGCCCAGATACATGATGTTTCTCCTTGCTCGATAGAAGGTTCAGGCGACCGGAGACGACACAAACTTGATTAATAAGCAGCGCCCTCGCTGGCATTCCCAAGCCAATATGATAGCCTGCCAGCGCCTGCTCATGCCCGTCAAAACAGGTGCAGGAAAACCCCGGTGGATTTGTCGGTTCTCGACGAATATAACCTTATTAATCAAATCGTTATTTGGATATTATCCCAATGCGTATCATGCCGTTGCTCCAGGCTGCCTGCCTGAGCCTGATGTTGTCCGCCTGCGTCGCCCCCCTGTTGATGATGAGCCCCACCAGCCAGCTGATGTGGGCCCTGCTCAAACCCCTGGTCGGCTTCGACCCCAATGAAGCCAACCTGTTTGAACAGCCGCTGATCAAGGACCGGATGACCAGCATCCTCGGCCCCAATTACGACAGCACCATGCAGTTGCTCAAGACCGCCAACGAGCTGCAGCAGGAGGGGCCGCTGTTCTACGTGGTCTCCCGCTACGCCCCCGTGCCGGACGTCGCCAAGCAGGCCGGCATGGTGTGGAACTCACAGACCAACCAGATGTCCGTCATGCTGCTCAAGGGGGACGGTACGCCCCAGGTCTTTGGCGAGAACCTGGCGGCCGGCGCCCCGAGCTGGCCAACCGAGATGCAGAACTGGCAGACGCAGGGCAATCCGGCAACCAGCGCGCTCACCGGCGCCACCAACAGTCTGACCGGCTCGGCGACCAAGAGCCTGACCGGCGCCGCCACCACCAGCTCGGTATTTGGCAGCGTGCTGGGCTCCCTGCAGCAGGGCGCCAGCAAGACCATGGCTGACACCACCAAGCAGGTCGTGAACGGCGCCGCTACCTCGGCCCAGCAACAGGCCGGCAAGGCGGCCAGCAGCGCCACTGCCACCGTGCAGCAGCAGGCCACCAAGGCCGTGACCGAGCCGGCCAAGCAGGCGGCCAGCAGCGCCACTGCTACCGTGCAGCAGCAGGCCACCAAGGCCGTTACCGCACCGGCCAAGCAGGCGGTCAGCAGCGCCACTGCCACCGTGCAGCAGCAGGCCACCAAGGCCGTGACCGAGCCCACCAAGCAGGCGGCTACCAACACCACAGCCACCGTGCAGCAGCAGGCAACCAAGGCTGTGACCGAGCCAACCAAACAGGCGGTCAGCAGCGCCACTGCCACCGTTCAGCAGCAGGCCACCAAGGCCGTGACCGAACCGGCCAAGCAGGCAGTCAGCAGCGCCACTGCCACCGTGCAGCAGGCCACCAAGGCTGTGACCGAACCAGTCAAGCAAGTGGCTAGCAGCGCCGCTGCCACCGTACAGCAACAGGTCACCAAGGCCGTGACCGAGCCCGCCAAACAGGCGGTCAGCGGCGCCACTGCCACCGCAACGGATGCGGCCGCCAAGGCCGAGGCCGCGCGCGCCGCTGCCGAAGCCGAGATGGAAGCCCTGCTCAAGTAAGCCCCTCACCAGGCCATCGCAAGATGGCCTGGCTGTTTTCCGCCCCCTCGCCCCCCACCACAACCCCTCGCTATCCACGCTACCGGGCACGGGAAATCATGAACTTCTCGACATAGCCCCCTAAACTGGAAGGACGATTTGTTGCAAGGAGTGCTGCCATGTCGCGTCTGCTCAGCCTGATGATCTGCTGCTGTCTTGGCACAGCCCTGCCCGCCTCGGCGTTCACCTATTACTCCGAGCAGAACATGCCGTTCAACGGCCAGGATGAGAAGGGCAACAGCACCGGCCTGGCGGTGGAGCTGCTGAGGCTGATGTGGCAGGAGATGGGCGAGCCGGAGCAGCCCATCCACTTCATGCCCTGGGCCAAGGCCTGGTACCTGCTGACCCAGCAGCCGGATGCGGTGCTGTTCACCACAGCCCACACCCAGGCGCGGGATCCGCACTTTCTCTGGGTCTGTCCCATCAGCCACTCGCGGGTCTCGCTGGTAGGGCGCAAGCGGGATGCCCCCAAGGTGACCGGCAAGGCCGATCTGACCAAGCTGCAGATCGGGGTCATGCAGGCGGACGTGGGGGAGCAGCTGCTGCTCAACCGGGGCATCAGCCCCGCCAACCTGATGTCGGTGGAGCGCATGGATCAGGTGGTGCGCCAGCTCATCATGGCCCGCACCGATCTGGTGGCCGGCAACGAAGTCATGCTGTTCCACCAGGCAAGGCAGCTCGGTTTTTCGTCCGATACCTTCGTCACCGTCGCCACCCTGGCGGATCAGGACAACTGCTTCGCCTTCAACCCGGCGGCGGACAAGCAGCAGGTCGCCCGCCTGCAGCAGGCGCTCGACAAGGTCAGACAGGGGGAGGCCTTCAAACGGCTGATCGCCCGCTATCAGGATGTGGTGCAGTCACCGCCGGCGGATCACCTGCCCACGATCGAATAAACCCAAGATGCAAACAGGCCACCCGAAGGTGGCCTGTTTCATGGTGCGATCCGCTCACTGGAAGTGGTGGTCGTGATCGGACTTCTTGGTCTGGGCACTTTCGCTGTGCTCGATGGCGGTACGGATGAGGTCCACCCCGGCACGGATGATCAAGACCCCCATGTTGACCAGCTTGACGCAGACCCACATGAAGGTGATGAGCAGGATCAGCTTGAGCACGGTCTGGAACGCCTCCAGGAAGTTCTGCTCCAGCTGGCCGGTCAGGCCGCTGGCGCTGGTCATCAGCCAGGTGTAAACCTCGCGCACGAAGGGGATGCGGCTCGGCATCTCCAGCACGTCCAGCGCGGCAGGCAGGGCCTGAAAGATGACGATGCTGCCGAACAGGATCAGGATGACGCCGATGGCGATACCCAGAAAAAAGCCAAACTGTTTCATGGAAGGTCCCAAGGTTTGCTGCATGAAAATAACATAGCTGCCAATACTAGGGACTGCCTCTCCCCACGGCAATCCTTGCGCTGCCGGCCAGCCCCTCGTCAGGCCGCCCCAAGTCGCGAAGCCTGACCGGAAACCATTGCCCAACTATCTGATTTCTGTGACGCTTGTGCCCATTCGCCCTCACTCGTCAGGCTGTCATGTCGCGCTACTGTTTTTTGCTGTTCTGTCTCCTGCTGGCGGGATTGCCCGCCCTGGCCGCGCCAGGCGCTGCCGTCTGCGTCGTCAAACATCAACAACAGCTGCTGCTGGTACAGGACAGGGTCTCGTCCCGCTACAGCCTGACCGGCGGCTACATAGATGCGGGCGAGACGCCGCAGCAGGCGGCGCTGCGGGAGCTGTATGAAGAGACCGGCCTGCGGGGCCGGGTCATCGCCGAGCTGGGGTCATGGCAGCGCGCCCTGCTGTTCGCCTGCCAGACCCTGGAACCCATTCGCGCGCAGACCGGTTCTGGCTTTGTCTCCCTGCTGCGGGCCCCCAATCTGGGCGGCGAGATCCTCAATGCCAGGCTGATCGCTCCGGCCCGGTTGCCAGATGATCAGCGCCGCTTTCCGGCGCAGCTCGACTGGCTGGCCCCTCAACTGGCCACCATTCCCGACAGCCCCGTGCTGTGGCTGCCCGATTTTCGTGGCGAGGGTAATGCACTGCACCAAATGGAAGTGCCGCTGATCCACCAGCTACAGACCTGGCTCGGTACCCAGGTGCGCTGGCTTGAGGTCAGCAACCTGTTCGGTTCAGCCGCCTTTCAGCTTGCCCTGCTACCCTTGCTGCTGCCCTGGCTGGGCTGGCCCCGGGTGCGCCAACTGCTGCTGGCCATGCTGACCCTCACCCTGCTGGTGCAACTGGCCAAGGAGGGGATTGGCTGGCCCAGACCCTTCCACCTCGATCCCGCGCTGGCACAAGGCAGCGCCCAGGGCTTCGGCATGCCGAGCGGCCACGCCGCCTCGGCGCTGCTGTTCTGGGGCGTGCTGATCAGAGGGTGCTGGCCCGCCAACCCCTGGCGCAGCACCGCCCTGGCTCTGCTGCTGGCGGCCCTGACCGGGCTGGCCCGGGTCTGGCTCGGGGTTCACTTCCTGTCGGATGTGGCGGCAGGCCTGCTGCTTGGCGCCCTGCTGCTGGCCCTGCATCCCCGCCTCGCCAACCTGGCGGCCAAGTCGTGGAGCTGGGCCGGGCTGACCCTCGCCTGCACGCTGGCCGCCGGGTGGAGCCAATCCTCGGCGCTGGCGGGCCTGACCACCTTCAGCCTGGGGCTGACCCTCGGCATGCTGTTGCCGCTGCCGCGCACGACGCAGACTGGCTGGCGCACCCCGCAGCTGGCGCTGCTCGGCGGCCTGCCGCTGGGGGCGCTCTGGTGGGCACTGCCGCTCTGGCTGACCAGCTCCTGGCTTATCCTGCTCGGCCAGTGGCTGCTTTATTGTTGCCTGGGGCTCTGGTTGAGCGCCGGCCTCTGGTGGATACTCTCACTCGTGAATAATGACCCGCTACCCAAGGGCCCAGGCCCTGACAAGGGATTGCTATGAATATGAAAAAAGTGGATTTGGCCAAGATAACCCTGGGAGTGCTGTTTCTCAGCCTCCTCATCGTCTCCTGCTTCATGGTGCTGCGCCCCTTCCTGCCCGCCCTGGTGTGGGCCACCATGATCACCATCGCCACCTGGCCGCTGATGCTGATGGTGCAGCGCCTGCTGTGGGGCAAGCGCGCCCTGGCGGCCCTCAGCATGACCCTGGTACTGCTGCTGATGTTCGTCATCCCGCTGTTCATGGCGCTGGCCAACGTGGCGGAGAAGGCGCCCATGCTGATTGAGCTGGGCACCACCATCAGCCACTCCCCGCCTCCCGAGCTGCTCTGGCTGCAGCAGGTGCCGCTGGTGGGCGGCAAGCTCTACGACTTCTGGCAGCAAATTCTGGCGAGTGGCGGTCAGGTCCTGTTTGCCAAGCTGGCCCCCTATTTTGGCCAGACTGCCCGCTGGCTCGCCTCCCAGGCTGGCAACCTGGGGCTGCTGTTCGTCCACTTCCTGCTGACCGTCGGCATCTGCGGCCTGCTCTACCACTCGGGTGAAGTGGTGGCGACCGGCATTCGCCGCTTCGCCCACCGGCTAGCCGGCGAGCGCGGCGACAACGCCACCGTGCTCGCTTCACAGGCGATCCGCGCCGTGGCCATGGGGGTCGTGGTGACCGCACTGGTGCAATCCTCGGTGGCAGGGCTGGGTCTGCTGATTGCCGGCATCCCCTACACCATGATCCTGGTGGTGGTGATGTTCCTGCTGATCGTCGCCCAGATCGGCCCCTTCCCGGTGCTGCTGGCCTGCGTCGGCTACCTCTACTGGAGCGGCGACACTACCTGGGGCACCTTCCTGCTGGTCTGGTCGCTGCTGGCGGGCACCATGGACAACTTCCTGCGCCCCTTCCTGATCAAGCGCGGCGCCGACCTGCCGCTCATCCTGATTCTGGTGGGGGTTATCGGCGGCCTGCTGGCGATGGGGATCATCGGCCTCTTTATCGGCCCCGTGGTGCTGGCGGTGGGCTACACCCTGCTGGATGCCTGGATCAAGGAGGATGACCACCCGGCCGGCGACAAGGTGGCCGCCCCACCTCATGACAAGGCATTGCCATAAGGCCAAACGCCGCCCGAAAGGACGGCGTTATTGTTTTAGAGGCAAGAGCCCAAGGGGGATGCCCGATTCCGGCATAGAACCAAAGTTCGAATGTTTTGCGCCAAACTCGAACCAAGGTTCGAGCCAGCCCCCTTCGCCCCCTGTTCCCTCTCGCTGCCGCCCACCACAATGGCGCCATCATTCAGGAGGAACAACAGATGAACGAAGTGAGAGCAACCCGCGCCCTGATCAGCGGCGGCGCAAGTGGGATTGGACTGGCCATCGCCGAGGCGCTGGCGCGGGAAGGGGTGGAGCTGGTGCTGGCCTCCCGTCGCCACGACCTGCTGGAACAAGAGGCGGCCCGCCTCTCTGCGCGATACGGGGTAAGAGTCCTCCCTTTGGTGCTGGATGTCTGCGACGGTGCCCAGGTACGTACCCAGCATGCCCGGGCCAGCGCACTGCTCGGCCCCATCGATCTGCTTGTCAACAATAGCGGGGTCGGCAGCGATTATCTGGTGCAGGATCTGCCGGAATCCGAGTGGGACAGGGTGATGGACACCTGCGCCAAGGGCAGCTTCCTGCTGACCCAGGCTTGCCTGCCGGACATGCTGTCGCGGCGCCACGGCACCATCATCAACATCGCCTCCCAGGCCGCCAAGCACGGCTATGCGAGGGCCAGCGTCTACTGCGCCGCCAAATTTGCCGTCCTGGGCTTTGCCAAGGCGCTGCGGGAAGAAGTCCAGCATCAGGGCATTCGGGTTCACACCCTCTGTCCCGGCCTGGTCCAGGTGCCGCCACCGGCCTGTCCTGATGAGCGCAAATCCGGTTGGCTGCAGGTTGGGGATCTGGCCGAGGCCGTGCTCTACACCCTGCGTCAACCCGCCCATGTGCAGTTGGATGAGATCGGCATGACAGGGATCTGAGGGCTGCTTGAGGGGTAATGACAGGGGCGCCGATGCGCCCCTGTCAGCTCATTGGCAAAAAAGCTCAAGCTGGCTGGTGGAGGGTGATGCAGTGAATACCACCGCCACCGGCGGCGACCGGATCGATATTGATCTGCACGATTTCGCGGCCCGGATAGAGGCGGGCCAGCAGCTCGTGGCAGTAGCTGTCGGCCGCCTTGTCGCCAAATTCGGGGGCGATCACCGCGCCATTGATCGGCAGATAGTTGATGTAGCCGGCGGCAAAGTCGCGGCTGCGGCTGAAGCGGTTGTCCCGCCCGTCCAGCGGGGGCGGCAGCACATGCAGCTCCAGCTGGTTGCCGTCCGCATCGGTGGCCTGTTTGAGAATGGCCAGGTGCCGGCGGGTCACCTCGTAGTCGTGAGACTGGGGGTCGTTGTCCAGATTGACCACCACCACCCTGGGGCGCACGAAACGGGCGTAGAAATCGACGTGAGCATCTGTGATGTCACGGCCCTTGATGCCCGGCAGCCAGATGATTTTGCGCAGCCCCAGATTGGCCTTCAGCTCCGCCTCCAGTTGCGCCTTGTTCATCCCCGGATTGCGGTTGCTGTTGAGCCAGCAGCTCTCGGTCAGGATGGCGGTGCCGTTGCCATCCACCTCGATGCCGCCCCCCTCGCCGGTCAGCTTGCTCTGCAGATAACGGACCTTGGCCTGCTGGCTGACCAGCTCGGCGACGCCGGCATCCTGTTCGTGTTCCTGCTTGTCACCCCAGCCGTTGAAGTTGAAATCCACCAACGCCAGCTCCCCCTCCTCGTTCTGGACGAAGACGCCGCCGGTATCCCGCAGCCAGATGTCGTCCAGCTCGGCGACGACAAAGCGGGTGTTCTGCTCGCCGCAGAGCTGGCGGGCCAGCGCCTGTTCGGTTTCGCGGCAGAGCACGTTCACCTGGGTATAGGGCACCATGGCCTGTACCAGCCGGCCTATGGTGGCCTGCACCGCCGGATAGTCGCTGCCCCAGATGGCCTCGCTGGCGGCAAACGCCACCCAGACCCGGGTCTGAAACGTCGACTCTTCCGGCATGTAGAAGCGGGCGTATGCCGGGCTGGCGACGGTTGCGGCGGCCTTGGCCTTTGGCAGCGTACCCAGCCCGACCAAGGCGCCGAGGGCGGCCAGCAGTTTCAGAACATGGCGACGGGATGACATGAGATGACTCCTGTGAAAACGGGCTCGAACCTGAGCGTCCTGGCCCAACAAAAGGGGGATCAAAAACAAGCGCTGTTAATCGAATCACGCTGAGTAATAGACTATCTGCTGCATGGATGGCGAACAAACGATCGATTTTCCGTAAAAGTGATAAGTGGAGCTAATCAATGGTGTTCAAGCAGTGGCCCCCGCTCAACGTGCTGCGGGGCTTTGAGGCGGCGGCCAGACTCGGCAGTTTTCATCAGGCGGCGCAGGCGCTGCACCTGACCCAGTCCGCCATCAGCCAGCAGATCCGCTCGCTGGAGGAGCTGCTCGGCCAGCCGCTGTTTCATCGGCAGGGGCGCTCGGTCACCCTCACCGATGCGGGGCAGGATCTGCTGGAGACCACCCAGAGCGTGCTGCTGCAGCTGGCGATGGGGATCCAGCGGCTGGAGCAGTACCGCAAGCCCAACCAGCTGGTGCTCAACACCAGCACCGCCCTCGCCCGCTACTGGCTGCTGCCGCGGCTGGGGGCCTTTCATCGCGCCCATCCCGAGGTCGACCTCTGGCTGTTCACCAGTGACGAAGAGCCCGACATGGCCGAACAGACCATCGATCTCGCCCTGCGCTGGGAGCTGGCTCCCCAGGCCGAGTGCCGCCACCAGCTGCTGCTGGCAGACCACCTGCTGCCGGTGGCGGCCCCCGCCGTGCTGGCGCTACCTGTGGCAGAGCGCACCACCCTGCACGGAGAGCGGGAGCTGGACTGGCACCACTGGACCCTCAAGGGTGAAGAGGATCTGCAGCTGCAGACCCGGGGGCTCAACTTCTCCGATCCCGGCCTCTTGCTGGACGCCGCCTGTCAGGGGCTCGGCATCGCCCTGGTGAGCGAGCGGCTCTCCCGTCCCGCTCGTCAGCAGGGGCTGCTGCTGCCGCTCTCCACCCACAGGGTCAAGGGGCCGCAGTGGCATCTGCTGGTGCATCAGGAGAGCGAGACCATGCCGGAGTGTCGCGCCTTCTGCCGCTGGCTTGAATTGCAGTTTGCCGACCCCGCTCCCGCCGCGGATGGTTTGCCATCCCTCTGAGGCAGGTCACTGAATCGGGCCGGCAAGGGTGGTTAAATGGGCGTTCGTTTCTTTGCCGGATCTTGTCGTGACCATCCTGTCCGCCTCCATGCCGCCAGCCCGGGCCTGGCCTGACTATCTGCAAGCCTCCTGGCTGCGCTGCGCCCACCAGACCAGCGCCACCCTCTGGCATCCGCCCCACAGCGCCAAGGGGCAGACCTTGCAGAGCCTGCGCCAGCGCAAGCGCGACCTGCTCACCACTGGCGAGATGGCGCTCGAGGATCTCTACGAATTCATGGAGGGGCGCCCCTGCGCCCTGCTGCTCACCGACGAGAGCGGCTGCCTGCTGGCGCGCACCGGCCACCCCGACACCTTGCGCGAACTGGCAGCGCTGGGGTTTGGCCCCGGCGCCTTCTTCAGCGAGGGACGGATCGGCACCAATGCCATCAACCTGGCTGCGCTGGAGGGGATGCCGCTCTGCATCAGCGGTACCCAGCACTTCAACCAGACCCTCCATCCCTGGCACTGCTGTGCCAGCCCGGTCTACAACAGCAACGGCCGTCAGGTCGCCATCATGGCGCTGACCTGCAAGGTGGAAGAGGCGAGCGCCGGCGATCTGGCGCTCACCGTCAGCGCCGGGCGCGAGCTGGCCCACCTGCTGCAGATGGAAACCCTGATGCAGGAGTCCCAGCACCACCTGAGCGAGCTCTACGCCCTGCTCGACGGCATGGATGACGGCGTGCTGGCCTGGGACCCGCAGGGTAGGCTGCGCTACCTCAACGCCCTGGCGGCCAGGCGGCTGCGGCTCGACCCGGATCTCTGCCTCGGCCAGCCGCTGGAGCAGCACCTGCTGCTGCCCCAGCGGCTGCAGCTCGCCATCAAGGGGCAGACCACCCTGAGCCATGTGGAGGTAACGCTGGAGCGGGTGGGCGGGCAGGAGGCGGAGTTCATCAGTGCGCTGGTGAGCCTCAAGCCGCTGCCCGGGCCGGACGGCGTCAGCTTTATCGTTCTACTTCACCCGGTCGATCGGCTGCGGGCCATCCATCAGCTGCGCCAGACGGTGCCCGAGCTGTCGGCGCTAGTGGGCGAGTCGAGCGCCATGCGCAAGCTGCTGCGTTACGCCAGGCAGGCGGCCCAAAGCCCGGGCCCCATCCTGCTGCGCGGCGAGGAGGAGGTGGGCAAGGCCCAGTTGGCGGAGGCGATCCACTTCGGCAGCGAGCAGGCCGCCGGCCCGCTCGTCACCCTCAACTGCCAGGCGCTGCCGAGCGAGCGGATGGCGCTGGAGCTGATGGGCTCTGACGAAGCGGGACAGGAGCGGGCCGGCAAGTTCGAACTGGCCCACGGCGGCACCCTGGTGCTGGAGCAGGTGGAGTGCCTCTCCCCTCCCATGCAGGCGGCGCTGCTGCAACTGCTCAAGACCGGCCGCCTCCAGCGCTTCGACTCGGCCCGCATCCTGCCGCTCAAGGTACGGATCATCGCCACCAGCAGCGCCGCGCTGGAGCAAAAGGTGCAGGAGGGGCACTTCGGTCGTCAGCTGTTCTATGCGCTGCAAGCGTGCGAGCTGTGGCTGCCGAGCCTGCGCGAGCGCGCGGCCGATCTGCCCGGCCTCATCAGCCAGCAGCTGGGGGCGCAGGGACGCGAGCCGGGGCGCCAGTTCAGCCCGGCGGCCCTCGACTGCCTGCTCGCCTACCCCTGGCCCGGCAACCTGGGAGAGCTGCGCAGCGCCATCGAGCATGCCCTGCTTCACTCCAGCCAATCGCAGATCCCGCCCGAGGCGCTGCCGGCCGCCATTCGCCACGGCCATCAACTGGTGGCGGACGAGGTGGTGGGACAACCGCTGCTCACCCTGGCCGAGCTGGAGCGTCAGGCCATCCTGCGCTGCGCCCACGCCTGCAAGGGGCAGGTCAGCCAGATGGCCCAACAACTGGGGATCGGCCGCACCACCCTCTGGCGACGGCTGAAACTGCTCGAGATCGATCCTGCCGACTATCACGGCTGACGCCGGCCCAAGCTGTCCCCAACAGGCTCGCTGAAAACAAAAAGGCCCCGCAGATGCGGGGCCGTTTTTATATGGCAGGGTCAGCCGTGGCGCGGTTACAGCCCCAGCTGGTGGGCGGTGACGATGGCCGCCAGCACATCCTCGGCGGTGACCTTGAACGGCATGTTGTGGATGGTTTCCCCTTCCGCAGTGGAGGCCTTGGCCACGTCCATCAGCCGTGCCATGTCCAGCTCCTTGACCCCCATCATATGCAGGTTGGTGGGCAGACCGATCGAGCGGCAGAAAGCCAGCACCGCCTCGATCTCCGCCATCGGCGCATTCTCCAGCACCAGCTGCACCAGGGTACCGAACGCCACTTTCTCACCGTGATAGAGGTGGTGACACTCGGCCAGCTGGGTCAGGCCGTTGTGAACGGCGTGGGCGGCGGCCAGCCCGCTGCTCTCGAAGCCGATACCGCTCAGATAGGTGTTGGCCTCGATGATGTTCTCCACCGCCTTGGTGCAGAGCCCCTGCTCCACCGCCAGCTTGGCCTTGTAACCATCGGCCAGCAGGGTCTTGTAGCAGAGCTCGGCGATGGCCTGCGCCGCCAGGGTGGAGGCACCACCGGCCATGGTCTGGCAACCGGACACCTTGTTGGCACGCGCCTCGAAGTAGGTGGAGAGCGCATCCCCCATGCCGGAAACCAACAACCGCACCGGGGCACAGGCGACCACGCCGGTATCCATGATGACCATGTTGGGGTTGGTCGGGATCATCAGGTATTCGCTGAACTGCCCCTCCGGGGTGTAGATGACCGCCAGCGCGCTGGTGGGGGCATCGGTGGAGGCGATGGTCGGCACTATGACCACCGGTACCTGCTGGTAGAAGGCGACCGACTTGGCGGTATCCAGCGTCTTGCCGCCGCCGATGCCGATGATGACGTCAAACGGGGTCTGCTTGCAGCGCGCCAGCAGGCGGTCTATTTCGGGGCGGGAGCACTCGCCGTTGAAGCAGTCAAATTCGGGCTGGATGCCTGCCCCGTGGAAGCTGGTAGCCACGGTATCGCCAACCAGCTTGGTGACGAAGGCGTCGGCAAGGATCAGCGGCTTGGCGCCGAGCGCCTTGACGTAGTTGCCGATGTTGGCGAGGGCCCCGTTGCCTTGCACGTATTTGCTGGGGCTGATGATGATGCGGTCCATATTTTATCCCTCTCTCTAGTTCATAAGACATCTTTTGAAACTAACAGGGGCGAAGGGGCGGCAGTGCCGGGGACTCCTTCGTCTTGAATGGGGCTGCACCGGCTCAGCGAGCGGGTGCAGCGCCGTGAAACAGTGGCGTCAGTCGCCGAAGCGCTCCGCAGCCAGCTGCTGGAAGCAGGCCAAGGCGGCCTCGGCATCCTCCCCGCGCGCCAGCAGGGTGAGCCGGTCACCCTGGCGCACGTTGAGCATGGTGAGCCGGGTCAGGCTGCGGGGGTTGGCCTCTTTATCCTCTTTTTGCAGCCTGAGTTCGGCGGCAAAAGGCTTGAGTGCCGCCACCAGGCGAGCGGCAGGGCGCACGTGCAGGCCGTGGGGATTGTCCACCCCCACCTCGCAGCGCAGCCAGCCGTCGTCGGGGGCAGGAGCGGCCTCGACATCCTGCGGCTCCACCTTGCCGGGCAGCATCGCCTGTTTCTGGCCCAGCGAACCGAGCGCCTCGGCGGCGACCTCGTCCAGCGTCAGGCCGGATCCGGCCGCCACCACGGCGGCCAGGGTGCCTTCGACCAGCGGGGCCGGGCAGAGCCGTACCCGGGCACTCAGCTCCGGGGGCAACAGCTCGAGGGCGGTCTCGGCGCTGAGCAGGGCGCTGCCCAAGTCCATCAGTACCAGCACGCCGCTGCCGTCATCCGCTTCTTCAATCGCACTCATCACGGCAATGGCGTCGGTGCCGATGGGGTGGTCGGGGTCATCGACCCCGGCCGCCAGCAACAGTTTCGCCGGGCTGCCCAGCTGGTCGGCCAGCGCTTTCAAGCCGGCTGCCAGCATGGCGCTGTGAGAGACCACTACGATTCCGATCATGTCACAACCTCGCTCTGTCACGCAGTGCAGTCAGCAGCAGCAGGGTCGAGGTGGCCCCGGCATCCTGATGGCCGATGCTGCGCTCGCCAAGATAGCTGGCGCGCCCCTTGCGGGCCTGCATCTGGATGGTGGCCTCGGTGCCGGCGGCAGCGGCAGCCACCGCCTTGTCCAGCGCCTCGGGCAGCGGCAAGCCTTGCTGCTCCGCCTGCTGCAGGGCGGCCAGGGCCGGCCACCAGGCATCGCACATGGTCTTGTCACCCGGCTCGGCGCGACCGCGCGAGACGATCCCCTCTACTCCATCGCTCAGCATCTT
>DWSA01000062.1:0-22823 GCA_018244955.1 Ardaris pityusa | reverse complement strand
GACTGGCAAATTGTGCGCATTCAGCACACCGGCTTGCAGCCGCAGGCGCTGGAAGAGGAGGGGGGCAGCGGCCCCACCGTCTACCACAACGAATTCGGGGTAGTGAAAGCGAGCACCACCTGGCGGGCGCGTATCGGCAGCCCCGAGGCTCCCCACAAGCCGATGGTGGATGGCCCGCAAATCGCCATGGTGGTGGGTCCCGAGGGGGAAGAGATTTACTGCGACGAACACGGCCGGGTCAAGCTGCAATTCCCGTGGGATAGATATGGCAGCTCCAACGACCAGAGTTCCTGCTGGGTGCGGGTCTCGCAAGGCTGGGCCGGCGGTCAGTACGGCATGATGGCCATCCCGCGCATCGGCCACGAGGTCATCGTGAGCTTTTTGGAAGGTGACCCGGACCAGCCCATCATAACGGGGCGAACGTACCACGCCACCAACCGACCGCCCTATGAGTTGCCGGCCAACAAGACCCGCACCGTGCTGCGCACCGAGACCCACCAGGGTGAGGGTTTCAACGAGCTGCGCTTTGAAGACCAGGCGGGGCAGGAAGAGATTTATATCCACGGTCAGAAAGACCTGAACGTGCTTATCGAAAATGATGCCGCCTGGCATATCAAGCACGACCAGCACACCGATATCGACAACGAGCGGGTGACCCGTATCAAGGCCAACGACCATCTGACGGTGGCGGGCGAGAAGCGTGACCAGATAAAAGCCGACTACTCGCTGACGGTGGATGCCAGCCTGCATCAGAAGCTGGGGCAGTCCCTGCTGGTGGAAGCCGGGCAGGAAGTGCATATCAAGGTGGGCGACAAGCTGGTGCTGGAGGCGGGTTCTGAAATAACCCTCAAGGGGGGCGGCAGCTTTGTGAAAGTGGATCCTAGCGGCATCAAGCTGGTGGGCCCCGCCATCAAACTCAATGCGGGCGGCAGCGCAGGTTCAGGCTCTGGCTGGGCTGGTCAGGCTCCCGTTACTCCCAAAGGGGTTGAGGTTGTCAAAGCCCCCGAACTGGTCGAGCTGGTCAAGGCGATTGCCACCGAGAAGGCGATGGAGGCGCTGCTCAAGGAGCAAGGGCCTGCGCAGACCTTTTTCGTGCCATCCCGCTAGAGGCCATAGTTCGTACGATTACGAGTGAAAAGAAAATAAGATGAAAATCCTATATCCAATGCAAGTGGGAGGCGGTGATGCTCCCAAAGAAGTTACCTCACTTGAAGAGGTCATCGGCATGCTCAATGGTGAGCCGGGCGGCACTTTCCTGCTCGGCGGCAACCGTATCTGGCATGGCGGCATTCATTTAAGCGACAAGGGAGGTTGGCATCCAGGGGGCGCCGTACGAGCTATTGCCGATGGAGAGATAGTGGTCTACCGCATCGCGTCCGATCCCGTTGCCGTGACGTTGGAGCCGGAAAAGGGAACGCCTGGTGAGCCAATTACTCTGCATACCTCCCCTTCATTTTGCTTGGTCCGGCATCGCTATGAGGCCACAGAAGAAGTTTCCGGACAGCAGCAGCCAAAGCGCAATACCCTTACCTTCTACTGCCTCTATATGCATATAGCCTGCAAAAACGCTTATCAGGGTGAGCCTGAACGTTATGTGCTGACAGGGAGCGGTGTCGCTATATACAAGGCTACTGCGAGTCTGCAGTTTCAGAAAGAGGACAAGCTCGGTACGGCTCGCAAGGGAGCTGACGTTACCTTGATTGGATCACCATCGCAGCGGATGAATCTGAATAATGAGCCTTATTCTTACCAGCTAGTCAGCTATGCGACTCCAAAGAGCGATGATCCGTCAGAGTTTTATGTAGCTTCACAATTTATCAAGGAAGAACGCAAGATTGAGCCCAGCTGGATGATAGCCAAGCAAGATATTCCTTGTCTCTATCCTGTCAGTCGCAACAGCTATCTGCGTAAAAGTAAAGATCAGGGGGAAGCTGTAACAGCAGGATTGCCAAAAACGAGCAAAGTAGCACGAACCACAGCTCAGCCCGCCGTATTTTCCAATATGAAGGAGTATCTCGAGATTGAGGTCTGGGAGGTTACGCAAGGCAAACTTACCGATGGTAAAGGAAATGTTGTACCCAATGCCTCGAAAGGTGATCGTTATTGGATTGCCAAAGAGATGTTGGGTCAACCCAGCGATGCCGTTCGGCATACCCCCATTGTTTACGACAAAGTGGAACTGCGACATACCAATCCCATCCCTGTCAAGGTCGGTGAGGTGGTTGGACATTGGGGAGAGCATGAGACACCGAAACTGACGGCCAATGGTTTTGATCTCAATGAGGATCGTAAAGCAATCCATATGGAGATATTTGTCACAGAGAGTGACAAGGAGGCTCTTGGTAAATGTATCAGCAATGAAGGGAAGTTGGCCAAGGGACAAGAGTATTTGCTGCTCAAAAAGGGGGAGCCGGTAGACACCTATAAGTTGACCAAGGAGAATAATAAAATCGGTTACAGCAAGGTGGGAGACTTCGGCCCGCTGAAGGCACCCAAACCGATAAATACTCAAGATATCGTGACCCATGGTGCAGACAAATTTGTGAAGGTGGCCGAAGATCAGTATGTGCTTATTAGTGGTGACACCCGTTTGGTGAGCCAACATGAATGGGCCAGACTGGGTGTGACACTGGTTGATGGCGGCTCGGATCCCGACGGATTCCTGGACAAGGCTGATACTGACGGCAAGGAGGGGGGAGACTTTTTCAGTACCCTTTACAAAGAGCTGGTGACAGATCGTGATGGTGATGGCAGTATCAGTGCCGATGAAATCAAGACGGCGATGGCCAAAGAAATGGTCGCAGACAAAGTGCGAAAGCTATTTATCAAGCACGAAAGTGAATGGGTAAAGCGCGATACGTGGCCAAGGCTCGAGCAAGAGCTGAAAAATATGCCAAATCTGTGCAAATATGTACTGGAAGTTACCAATAAAATGGCCTGGATAGAGAAGGCTGCTGCTGTGGTGGGTGATACCAAACCTTGGTTTATTCATCCGGCTGGGATGATGGGATTGATTACAGAGCAGGTTGCAGAACTAATTACTTATGACAATATGAAAATAATATTTCCAGACCCTCCTGAAGGACGCAGAGAACTAGTTCGCTCTTTGATAAATAAATATGCCCCTTGCTTTGATATCAATAACAGAGTTAGAGTTTCCCATTTTCTTGCTCAGGTAAAAGCTGAGGTTGGAGAGTCACTCTTAGGTCGCGAAGAAAGCCTCTGGTATAGCGTCTCCGCACTTAGCGATACGTTTAAACGTTATTTTAGTCACTATCCTGATGAAGCAAACATGTTGGGATATAAGAGAATTAATTTGCGTCTTTATAATAAACTGACTGCATCTGAAAAGAGGGCATATATAAGGGTTGACAGGGGATACGCATATACTCAAATTCCTGACGAGGAGGGGATTGCTAAACGAGTATATTCATGTAATAGCCCTAATGGGGGGTTTGTCCTCGTTCAGGGGGGGCATGAGTCTGGTTTGAAATATAAAGGTAGAGGGTTTATTCAACTGACATGGAAGTCAAATTACAGGATGGTTAATGACGTCCTTAGGAAGAAGATAGTTAACTATAATCATGATATTGTTGCTAATCCAGAATTATTACATGAGCCAGAAATTGGTATTTTAAGTGCTATGGGTTTCTGGGAGGTTAATTCATTGAATGCTATTGCTTCATCTGCCTCATCTAGTGTGGATCTGATTACAGCGGTAGTAAATAAAAAAACTGCATCTTATGAAAAAAGAAAACGATATTTTACGGAGATCTTTAATGTTTTATAACTTCTTGCAAAAAGCTCTCGTAGTGTTTTGTATTTTATACTCCAGCTTTTCCTTGTCATATGAAAAAATACCTGAGGTGGGGAGTAAACCATACCTTATAAACGATGGATATATGTTAACCATTGATGATGGTAACTTGGCAATTTTAAATAGCAAGGGCTCAAGTGCAATTAAATTTGATAACTTTATCCCTAAAATAAAAGGTGATTATGGTGATTATTACTTCTTATTTGATCTGCTTGTTCCATCCGATACGGAAAAAAAATCGCAAAAAATATCTATGTATTGGGATGATTCACCCATATACTTATTTTCAAAAAATATTCCATATTCATTTGTACTAAAGTCAGTGAAAGAGGATTATGCGACTCAACAATTCTATATTTATGTTCTTTTTAAACCAGAAGAAAAATCATTAAATATAGTTAAAGTAATCGGCGCAACAAGATCTCCAGAATGTATGAATGAATTGGTTTCAGCTAGAGAGGTTAAGCTCAAAAAATTCCATTCAATAGATTCCAAAAACATAACTGACATATATTCTTACTTATATTCTGTTGATGGTAACACTCAACGTATAAAAATTCCATTTCTAGATGACATGAGGTTGTATAGAGAGACACTTAAAGGCTTTGAAAATAAAAAAGATATATCTAGTAATGTATCTATGTTTATCATGGAAAATGAAGGTGGTGAGAAATGTGAGCCTTCAAGTTATGTGGTGGAACGATGGTTTTGGAATGAAAGCATCGAGGGCTCCAATAATATAGCATACTTCCTTTCAGAGAGTGGATATCATCAAGAGGCAATAGTACTTCTCGAGGAAATAATTCTTTTGTCACCAGACAGAATATCAGCATATATTAATTTGGCTGATTCACTTTGGGCTGTCAAAAAATACGATAAAGCTCGTTTTTATTATGATGAATACATTGCAAGAATGAAAGGGAAGCATATGTTTAATAAAGTGCCAAACCATGTGTTAGAAAGAACGAAGATAAATGGTTGAAATGTTTTTGAGAAGAACTATAAAAATTATCTACACCTAACACCTAACACCTAACACCTAACACCTAACACCTAACATTTATCCCTGCAGTTCTAGTTATAATTTGATACCGGCCTCGAGCCGGTGTCTTGTTTGCGCGTACTTTAGTTTGTACCTCCTCGGTATCAATTTCAGATCCTTCTGAATATTCTGAATGGATTTGTCCTTCAAATATCCTACCTTGGTGATTTGATGCTCAATTCCCTTCAGGTGCAGGGACGGTTCATCTGGATGATGGCTAGGATGCCGGTAGAAATCACGCTTGTTGTTCGACAGGACTGTATAAATGTATCTGATGAGCGTCGAAGAACAGCAGTACCGTTTCATTGAGCATATGAACCGAAGCCACTGACTGCTTGCCGGTCGATCTTGCCAGCCCCCTATGAGTGTACTGATGAAGAAGGTGTCGACCGTCACCAGGTCCTCGAGGCAGTTTGGTGCTCTTGAAACTACGGCTGAGGTGTTCGAACAGGTTAGTATGCTCATTATTGAGCTAAATCGCCTGTTCACTATTGATGTCACTTGGAGTGAACACTAACGAAACCCATTACAGACATTTTGTAGTAAACCATTCGGACGCAAGAAGAGAGGGTTATTTCTACTGGATTTAAACAGATAGGATTGAATGTTTTCTGAAAGGAGATAATGGGGTGGCTGATGGGGCTCGAACCCACGACAACCGGAATCACAATCCGGGACTCTACCAACTGAGCTACAGCCACCACTGAAGATATCCATCAATGCCCTGCATCGGAGAGATGCATATCATCAATGGCGCGCCCTGCAGGATTCGAACCTGCGACCCACGGCTTAGAAGGCCGTTGCTCTATCCGACTGAGCTAAGGGCGCACTGCCTCGACAAGCCTGGCGGCATGTCGAAAAACTTGGTCGGTGATAAAGGATTCGAACCTTTGACCCTCTGGTCCCAAACCAGATGCGCTACCGGGCTGCGCTAATCACCGAAAATCTCGTCTCCAGCATAGCGACAGCGGCTGTACTGGGCAACGGGCCGGCATCATACCCAAGCGGGAAAGCCAGCGTCAACGAATTTTTCCACCAATGAATTCAAATGCCTACTTATTGCCCTCCATGCGAGAGCCGCTAACACCCGTGGCAAAAAAATGCGACAATGCGCGGCAGTTGAACACATGGTGAGTGAAGAACGATGTCTGCCAAAATCATTGATGGAAAACAGGTTGCGCAAACGATTCGCAATCAGGTCGCAGCGCAAGTCCAACAGCGGTTGGCACAAGGAAAACGGGCGCCGGGCTTGGCGGTGATCCTGGTCGGGGTAGATCCTGCCTCGCAGGTCTATGTCGGCAGCAAGCGGCGCGCCTGCGAAGAGGTAGGCTTTATCTCCCGCTCTTACGATCTGGATGCGACGGCGAGCCAGGAAGAGTTGCTGGCACTGATCGATAAGCTGAATGAAGACGCAGACGTTGACGGTATTCTGGTGCAGCTGCCGCTTCCGCCCCATTGTGATACGACTCAGGTATTGGAGCGTATTCGCCCCGACAAGGATGTGGATGGTTTCCATCCCTACAACGTGGGTCGGCTGGCACAGCGTATTCCGGCACTGCGCCCCTGTACGCCCAAAGGCATCATGACGCTGATTGAAGCGACCGGTGTAAAAACGCATGGTCTGCATGCGGTAGTAGTCGGGGCATCCAACATCGTCGGTCGGCCGATGACGCTGGAGCTGCTGCTGGCAGGTTGCACTACTACCACCTGCCACCGTTTCACTCAGGATCTGGAAGATCAGGTTCGCCGTGCCGACCTGCTGGTGGTGGCGGTTGGCAAACCCAACTTCATTCCAGGTGAGTGGGTCAAACCGGGGGCACTGGTGATCGACGTGGGCATCAACCGGCTGGCGGACGGCTCTCTGGTTGGTGACGTTGAGTTTGAGACCGCGCGCAATCATGCCTCCTTCATCACGCCTGTGCCAGGTGGCGTTGGCCCCATGACGGTTGCCAGCCTGATGGAAAATACCCTGAGCGCCTGTCAGGACTATCACGACAGCGCGCAATGATTTCCTTGTAGTCTGCTCGGGGGAACGAACTTCTCCTATAAATTGCAGCAATAAAAAAACCGGCAACCTTGCGGCTTGCCGGTTTTTTTATTTATCCAGTTCGACTCTTACATGTTCTGTGCTTCGTTTGGCACAATGACAGAGGCGTGATTGCCTTTCGGCCCCTGCTGCAGTTCAAAGTTGACTGCTTGACCTGCTTTCAACGTCTTGTAGCCTTCCATTTGTATCGTGGAGTAGTGGGCGAAGATATCTTCACCACCTCCTTCCGGACAGATAAACCCAAATCCTTTTGCGTTGTTAAACCACTTGACTGTTCCGGTTGCCATACATCTACATCCTTTTATTGATTACCTTGAAGTCGTTGAGTAACCTGCGCCAGCCCTTTATAACTAGTAACATAGCCCATAGCAGACGGGCGCCGATTAGCAAGTAACCAATCTAGTCTAACTTTTGAGCGAGTCAAGGAGTTGTTAACAACTGATGTGATCTGGTTAACAAGTCTATTGACAATCTTGTGTTAGGCGGTAGTAATCTAGAGGTACCAAAGCGCGATTATGAGCAAGCAGAAAGAACTCTTTGCTAATGAAGAGATTGCAGAAGCAGAGAAAACCAAGCTGCAACCGCCACCCATGTACAAGGTCGTCTTGAACAACGACGACTACACACCGATGGAGTTCGTGGTGGAGGTGCTGCAAAAGTTCTTTGGTATGGATTTGGACAAGGCCACTCAGGTGATGCTGAGCGTGCATTATAGTGGTAAGGGAGTCTGTGGCACGTTCACCGCCGAGATTGCCGAAACCAAAGTGGTCCAGGTCAACACCTATGCACGAAACAACGAACATCCACTGCTGTGTACCATGGAAAAGGCTTGAATCTGATGACTTGATGGCGATGACGACACCACATTGTTGCTGTACTAGGGGAGGTGCCTATGTTGAATAAAGATCTAGAAAAGACGCTGAACGAGGCTTTCAAACTGGCCCGTGACGAGCGCCACGAATTCATGACTGTCGAGCACCTGTTGTTAGCCCTGCTGGATAACAGCTCAGCCCATGAGGCGCTGAGTTCTTGTGGTGCTGACGTGGAGCTGATGCGCAAAGAGATCAGCGCATTCATCAGTCAAACAACCCCGCTTATTCCCCGTGACGATGAAGATCGTGAAACCCAGCCCACTCTGGGCTTCCAGCGGGTGCTGCAACGCGCCGTGTTCCATGTTCAATCATCGGGCAACACGGAAGTCAGTGGTGCCAACGTGCTGGTTGCCATTTTCAGCGAGCAGGAGTCCCAGGCCGCTTACTTCCTGAAAAAGGCCGAGATCAGCCGACTGGATGTGGTCAACTTCCTCTCCCATGGGGTGCGCAAAGACAGCAAGCCGGACAACAGCAGCAACAATGCCGAGTCCGACGACGATGTGTCTGCCGCCCAGATAGAAAGCTTTGCCACCAATCTTAATCAGCTGGTGCTGGAAGGGCGTATCGATCCGCTCATCGGGCGGGATCAGGAGCTCAATCGTACCATCCAGGTGCTCTGCCGCCGTCGTAAGAACAACCCCTTGCTGGTTGGTGAGGCCGGGGTGGGCAAGACGGCCATCGCCGAAGGGCTGGCCTATCGTATCGTCAAGGGCGATGTGCCAGAGGTGATTGCGGGCAGCACTATTTATTCTTTGGACATGGGCTCGCTACTGGCAGGGACCAAGTATCGCGGTGATTTCGAGAAGCGCCTCAAGGTGCTGCTCAAGCAGATCGAGCGCCAGGAAGGGGCGATCCTGTTCATCGACGAGATCCACACCATCATAGGGGCTGGTGCTGCCTCTGGTGGTCAGCTGGATGCGGCCAACCTCATCAAGCCGCTGCTCTCCAATGGCTTGCTGCGTTGTGTCGGCTCCACCACTTATCAGGAATACTCCCAGATCTTTGAGAAGGACCGTGCTCTGGCGCGTCGCTTCCAGAAGATCGATATCGTCGAGCCCAGTGTGGATGACACCACCCGCATCCTGATGGGTCTCAAGAGTCGCTATGAGGCTCACCACGGGGTGCGCTACACCGTCAAGGCCATCCGCGCCGCGGTGGAGCTCTCTGCCAAGTACATCAATGATCGCCATTTGCCTGACAAAGCGATCGACGTGATCGACGAAGCCGGTGCCGGGCAACGTCTGCTGCCGGCGAGCAAGCGCAAGAAAGTGATCAATGTGCAGGAGATCGAAGCCATTGTGGCCAAGATTGCCCGCATCCCGGAGAAATCAGTCTCGTCTTCCGACAAGGAAGTGCTGAAAAATCTGGAGCGCAATCTCAAGATGGTGGTATTTGGTCAGGACAAGGCCATCGAGGTGCTGACTGATTCCATTCGCTTGTCACGTTCGGGCCTTGGCAATGAGCGTCGCCCGGTGGGTTGCTTCCTGTTTGCAGGCCCGACTGGGGTGGGCAAGACCGAGGTCACTCAGCAGTTGGGCAAGGCGCTCGGCGTCGAGGTGCTGCGCTTTGACATGTCGGAGTACATGGAACGCCACACTGTCTCCCGCCTGATCGGGGCACCTCCCGGTTATGTGGGCTTTGAGCAGGGAGGCCTGCTGACCGACTCGGTACTCAAGCACCCGCACTCAGTGGTATTGCTGGACGAGATCGAAAAAGCGCACCCGGATGTATTCAACCTGCTGCTGCAGGTGATGGACAACGGCACCCTGACCGACAACAACGGGCGCAAGGCGGATTTTCGCAATGTGATCCTGGTGATGACCACCAACGCCGGCGTGCAGGAGACCCAGCGCAAGTCCATCGGCTTCCAGCAGCAGGATATGAGCCACGATGCCATGGCGGTGATCAACAAAACGTTCAGCCCGGAGTTTCGCAACCGGCTCGATCACACCATCTGGTTCAACCATCTGGATATGCAGGTGATACATCAGGTGGTCGACAAGTTCATCGTCGAGTTGCAGGTACAACTGGATGCCAAGGGCGTGTCTCTTGAAGTGTCCGAGGGTGTCCGCCACTGGTTGGCCGAGAAGGGGTATGACAGGGCCATGGGAGCGAGACCCATGGGGCGGGTCATCCAGGAACACCTCAAGAAACCCCTTGCCAATGAGATCCTGTTCGGATCCTTGGTCGATGGGGGGGTAGTGAAGGTTGAGTTGATAAATGATAGCCTCAGCTTTGACTATCAAGTCAATGTTGAAGCTGTTTCCCACTAAGCTTAACGCTGTTGGAAAACCACAAAAAACCCCAACCGGAAGGTTGGGGTTTTTTGCTGAATTCCTGGCTTAGCGAGAGCGGAAAACAATACGTCCCTTGGAGAGATCGTACGGAGTCAGAGCTACCGTTACTTTGTCCCCAGTCAGGATACGGATGTAGTTTTTGCGCATCTTGCCGGAAATATGAGCGATAACCACGTGACCATTCTCCAGTTCCACACGGAACATGGTATTGGGCAGGGTTTCGAGAATAGTGCCCTGCATCTCAATACTGTCTTCTTTAGCCATTGAATCCTCTTGATAAGCCACAACAAAAAATCCGCTGGATCATGCCGGATTTAAGGCTATGTGTAAAGTTTACTCGGGCTTGCTGTCGATATTTTTCCATTCCCCCTGTATCAACCGTTCATGGGGCAGATACTGGCGCTTGTAATTCATCTTGCGGCACTCCTCCACCAGATAGCCCAGATATAGCCAGCTGCGGCCGGTTCTTCTGGCCAGTTCCAGTTGACTCAGAATAGCGAAGGTACCGAGGGAACGATCCGCATGGGCCGGGTCGAAAAAGGTGTACATGGCGCTGAGAGAATGGGGCAGCAGATCCGTGGTTGCGACCCCGATCAGCCGGTTATCCTTGTGCATTTCCAGATAGAGGGGCGGCATCCAGTCGCAGTGCAGGAAGCCCTTGTACTGGGTGCGGCTGGGGGGATACATGCTGCCGTCATGATGGCGTTCGCGAATGTAGCGCTCATAGAGCTGATAGTACTCGGGCTTGTCGTCGTAGCTGAGCACCAGTTCGATATCCTGATTGAGCTGGCGGATCCGCTTCTGGCTGCGGCTCGGCACGAAGCGCTCGCTGTGGATGCGCAGGGATTGGCAGGCATTGCAGGCCGGGCAATGGGGACGATAGATGTCGTTGCCGCTGCGCCGAAAGCCGGCCGTCAGCAGCCGTTCGTAGCCGCTGGCATTGAGCAGGCTGTGATCCATCAACACCAGCAATTGCTCCTGCTCATGACCCAGATAGCTGCATTGGTGCTTCGGGGTCAGCCCTACCTTGAGGATCACTTCTTCGGTCATAACAGAATGCTCCCCGTTTGCCAGCAATTGGCCGCCAGCGGTTGTCGGCCCAGTTGTGCCAGCGTCGTCAAAAATTGGCGTCTCGGCCACTCTTCTATTCCCAGGGTGGCCAAAAAATCGTTCTGCATCTGGCAATCGATCAAGGCGCCATCATGGCGGGCGAAGTGTCGACAGAGCGCCACCATGGCCAGTTTGGCGCCGTTGTCGATACGGCTGAACATGGACTCGCCGCAGAATACCCGGCCGAGGGAGAGGCCATAGAGGCCGGCTTGCAACTGTCCCTCCTGCCAGATCTCGATGGAGTGGGCATGGCCAAGGCGGTGCAACTGTCGATAGGCGTCGATCATGGGTGTGCTAATCCAGGTTCCACTGGCACTGCGACGGGGCGCGGCGCAGGCCGCTATAACCTCATTAAAGGCGCGATCGATGGAAATATCGAATGAGGTACCACGGATAAATTTGCGCAGGGTGCGACCGATGTGCAGCTGTTCCGGCCGGATGACGCCTCTGGGATCCGGTGACCACCACAGCAGCGGCTGGTGGGGTTCATTCCACGGGAAGATCCCCTTGTGGTAAGCTGCCAGCAGGCGGGCCGGGGAGAGATCCCCGCCGATCGCCAGCAGGCCGTTGGGTTCCTCCAGGGCATGCTCGGGGTCGGGAAACCAGCACAGCTCATCATCCAATTGGGTAAGATAGCGAGACATAAGGTAACGAGGTTCATAGATGAAGGCCATTATCCTGATAGTATCCAGCTTGTTTTGCTTTGTCACTGCGCCCGCCTGGGCTCAGGTCTACGAGCGCAATACGGCAAGGCCCGTGAATCAGGTGGTGTTTGGCCAGGTCGAGACGGTGCGCAACATCACCCAGCGTCAAATTCTGGAGTCAGAACACTCCGGCTGGAAAACCTTGGGTGGCGCCGTCCTGGGCGGTCTGCTTGGCAACCAGTTTGGTGGCGGCCATGGCCGTGAAATCGCTACTGCGGTCGGCGCATTGGCGGGGGCGGCCGCGGCGCAGCAGTATCAATCGGGCGGCAGCGTGGTGGAGAACAAGCTGGTGGAGTTGCTTATTCGCAACGAGCAAAACGGGCTGGTGAACGTCATTCAGGATTACGATCCGGCCATGGTGTTCATGAACGGCGACAAGGTGCGCATCCTCTATTTCGACGATGGCGTGCGGGTCGACAAGACCTATTGAAGCAGGCTCTGGTTCAGGCGGTCATCAAGGGGGGAGGAGTGACCCGACACGCTGCCGGCTGGGCAAGCTGTCGGGCGGGTACTACACGGAGAACATCTGGCGAGGTAACGTCAGGCCGATGAGTCCTGCGACACTATCTTGTCACGGCCGGTGTTCTTTGCCTGATAGAGCAGGCGATCCGCCTCGCTCAGTGCCTCGTCCATGGAACCGCGCCCGACCTTGATCACCCCGAAACTGGCGCGAACAAACAGCGGCGTCTCTCTGGACAGGGGTTGCTGGCGCATCTGCTGGCGCAGCCCCTCCAGCCGTTTGAGCAGCACCGGCACGGTGCAGTGGGGCACCATCAGGGCAAACTCCTCGCCACCGAAGCGGGCGATCATGGCATCGGGGAAGAACTGGGTGAGCAGTCGGGTGAGGTGGCAGAGCAGCTGATCGCCGATGGCATGGCCCCAGTGATCGTTGACCTGCTTGAAGTGATCCACATCGAGCACGCACAGCGCAAGCGGCGTCTCCTGACGCTGGTGTTCCTCGAACCATTTCTGTCCTTCATTGAACCAGTAGCGCCGGTTGTAGAGCCCGGTCAGGTAGTCGCGATTGGCCGACTCCTGGATGCTGTTGAACTGCTCCAGCGCTTCCAGGTTGTGGCTGACCCGGCATTGCAGCTCTTCCGGTTCGAACGGTTGGTTGAGGAAGTCGTTGGCGCCCTGCTTGAGATAGCGAGCGGAGAGGCCGCGCTTGTCCGACACCGAGATGCCGATGATGGCGAGCTGCTGCTTGCTGTAACGCTCGCGCAGCATGCGTACCAGGCTGATCCCGTCAATTTCTGGCATGTAGTAGTCGACCAGTACCAGCCGAATGGCCGGGTTTTGTTCGAGCTGGGCCAGGGCCTCGCGGGCGTGGCTCGCCTCGTGCACCTGCAGCAGCTGCTTGCGCAACTGGGCCATGGTGCGGTGGCGGGAGGTGCGTGAATCATCGACCACCAGGACTTCGATGCGCTGGTTGAGGTAGAGGCGATGAACCAGGCTGACGGCGTATTGCAGGGAGTGGCGCGAATCCTTCATCACATAGTCCAGCACCCCAGCCTCCAGCCAGGCTGCGCGCTTCTCCTCGCTGATATCGGCAGTGAGGATCACCACCGGCAAGCCCCGCTCCAGCAATACCTTGACCGCTTCCCCGCTGGGGGCATCTGGCAGGGTCAGATCCACCAGGGCGACCACGTACTCTTCTCCCCGACAGTGGCGGGCCCCCTCCAGGGTATCGAATGCATCGATCTCCAGCCCGGTTTGCTGGGCAATGGCCTGGATCAGCATCCGTCGAATGGTCAGACTGTCCTCGACTATCAATATTTTCTGTTTCATCCGGCTCCTTAAAGTAAAAAGGCATGCCTCGCGGCATGCCTTTTATATCCCTTGTGCTTATTGCGCGTCCAGATAGCGCTCGGCATCGAGGGCGGCCATACAGCCGGTGCCGGCCGAGGTGATGGCCTGGCGGTAGGTGTGGTCAGCCACGTCACCGGCGGCAAATACCCCTTCGATACTGGTCTGGGTGGCGAAGCCGTCGAGGCCGCCACGTACCTTCAGATAGCCGTTCTGCATATCCAGCTGGTCGGCGAAGATCTGGGTATTGGGCTGGTGACCGATGGCGATGAAGACGCCCATCAGTGGCAGGTCGGTGGTGGTGTCGTTCTGGGTGTTGCGCAGACGCACGCCGGTCACCCCCATGTCGTCGCCCAGCACTTCGTCCAGAGTCTGGTGGGTGTGCAGCACGATATTGCCGCTGGCCACCTTGTCGTGCAGACGCTTGATCAGGATCTTCTCGGCGCGGAACTCGTCGCGACGGTGAATGAGGTGCACCTTCTTGGCGATGTTGGCCAGATAGAGCGCCTCTTCCACGGCGGTGTTGCCACCGCCGACCACGGCCACTTCCTGATTGCGATAGAAGAAGCCGTCACAGGTGGCGCAGGCGGAGACGCCGCGGCCCTTGAAGGCCTCTTCGGAAGGCAGGCCCAGGTACTTGGCGGAGGCACCGGTAGCGATGATCAGCGCATCACAGGTGTATTCGCCGTTGTCGCCCTTGAGGCGGAACGGACGTTGGGTCAGCTGCACTTCATTGATGTGGTCAAACAGAATGCGGGTGTCGAACTTCTCCGCATGCTCTTTCATGCGCTCCATCAGGGCCGGACCGGTCAGCCCCTCGGGGTCACCGGGCCAGTTCTCCACTTCGGTGGTGGTAGTCAGCTGACCGCCTTGCTGCATGCCGGTGATGAGCAGCGGATTGAGATTGGCACGGGCGGCATAGACGGCGGCAGTGTAACCCGCCGGGCCTGACCCTAAGATCAGCAGTTTGCTATGAGTGACTTGGCTCATGATGTGATTTCCGAGACGTGATGAGTTTGCGCGATTGTAGGTAATTCGTGATAAGGGGTCAAAGGCCAGTGAGTCGATTGCATCAATCGGCTGGCGGAGTGGGAGGAGGGTAAGAAAGGTCTGAAAACATGCCCTATCGCGGAAGGCTCCTCAACCGGGCCCGGCGCACCTTGATAAGGATCTCAATGGCTCTCTCTGGCTCTCTCGCCATGGTGATGTGAGAGGTGGCGCTTGGTATCCGCTGGCGCTTGCCGAACGTGGGACGCATTCCTATTGATGAGATGGGGAGGGCGTTTGCAGCCGCGTTTGCCAGCGAGCGCTGCCCGCCAGGCTGATCCTGCCCGCTGGTGTGGCGGCGATCTAGGCGCGATTGACAAGTTTTGGCGCAGTGGCCCTCGCTGCCGGCTGCTTTGCAGCACAGCGTCTCAGGCCACGGCTGCCTCATTAGTGCGGGGGGCCGCTAACCAGGCCGCGACTGACATGAGGGGGGATCTCGCTGGGGTGGCCGTTTCCTCGGTGGGCACATTCATGATGGCGACCCCCGTTATCCTGCAGGGCGAATGGCAAATCATTACCGGGCAGTTGCGACTAAGACGCAGGGAGGGGGGAGGCGTTATGTTTTGAGTCTGATGGATACGCTGGCCGCGGTGAAAATTGCTGCAATGCAGGACAAAATAGCGACAGTGGCAGCGTGATAATCTGCACCACCTGAATCAATGCCGCTTCCTGCGCCGCTTTGGGCGAAAACAGTATGGTTTCGTGCTGTCAGTTCACGTACACTGGCCACAGCCATGCCTACGCGGTATTCATGGTTTTTTATTTCTTTAGGTACACCGATAATCATGCTATCCCTCGACTATCGATTGGTGGTTTATGTTGCAAGCTAGTTTGGCAACATTTGCGCCTTGCATATTCAGGTATTGACAGGATTTGTGACCATAATTATAAAATGACTGGTGATTCTTACCAAAAAATAGCCAAAGGATGGAATAAATGATGGAAGCTAAGAGTCGGCTAAAGGATTTGGACAGGATTGACCGCAACATTCTGAATGAGCTGCAAAAGGATGGCAGAATTTCGAACGTTGAGTTGTCCAAACGAGTTGGCCTGAGTCCTACACCGTGTCTGGAACGGGTTCGTCGCCTCGAGCGACAAGGGTATATCGAAGGGTATGCCGCCATTCTGAACCCTCATTATCTGGACGCGTCTCTGCTGGTATTCGTGGAAATTACCCTCAATCGCGGTGCCCCCGATGTGTTTGAACAGTTCAACAAGGCTGTTCAGGTGCTCGAGGAGATCCAGGAGTGCCATCTGGTCTCCGGCGATTTCGACTATCTGCTCAAGACCCGAGTCAGCGACATGTCGGCCTATCGCCGTCTGCTGGGGGAAACCCTGCTGCGTCTGCCCGGTGTCAACGACACTCGCACCTATGTGGTGATGGAAGAGGTCAAACAGAGCAGTCGTCTGGTGATCAGCACCCGTTGAGTCGGGTTATGCTGTGGCTTGCCAGCCTTGCGACAAGTCACGACATTCAGAAACGAGCGGCCGGTCCGCTCGTTTCTTCTTATCGAGTCGGTTGTGAATATGGCCGCCACGCCAGGCACTGGCTGACAACCGGTGGGCTTTTCAGGGATACTAGGCCCCCTTATCCCCCTGCATTACATGTTTTCAGAAAGGAGCCGGAGTTTGGCCGATAAAAAGCTGTTTACTCCTTTATCAGGTACACAACGGATCTTCGAAGCCGTCTTGATCGCCATCACCCTGATGGCTGCCTATCTCTTGCTTGCCCTGTTGTCCTACCACCCCGCCGATCCCGGTTGGTCCCAGACCTCCTGGCAAGGGGAGGTGAAAAACCTCGCCGGCAGCGCGGGGGCCTGGCTCGCCGACATCACCATGTTTACCTTCGGGGCGTTTTCCTATCTGGTGCCTCCCCTGGTCGTGCTGCTGGGCTGGAGCCTGTTCTGGCGTCCAAGCCGCCTGCTCGATGTGGATTACCTCACCCTGTCGGTGCGGATCGTCGGTTTCGTACTGACCGTGCTCGGCATGTCCGCCATCGCCAGCATGAACTTCAATGATCTGCAGAATTTTTCCGCCGGCGGCCTGGTGGGGGACGTGATCTCCTCCGCCGTGGTGCCGCTGTTTGGTGGGGTCGGTGCCAACCTGATGCTGCTCTGCTTCGTGGCCACCGGCATCACCCTGTTCACCGGTTGGTCCTGGCTGACCATCGTCGAGCGGATCGGCGCCGCCTGCACCGGTTCGGTCAGCGCCGTTTACCATTTTCCCACCACCCTTGGCCGCTGGCTGACCGGTGGCTGGCACCAGCCTCGCGTTGAGGGACCGGATCCCTTGCTGGAAGGGGGCGTGGGTGCCATCGAGCTCGATGACGAAGAAGATGAACCGCACTCCAGCTGGACCCGTCGTCCCAAGGAGAAGGCCAGCGCCAAGAGCCAGAAGGCCAAGTCCGATGAGTGGCTGCCTGAGCTTGACGAGGATACCTTCCAGTTCGACCCGCAGTTTGACGATGAAGATGACGAGCCGGCCCCGGTGGCCAAGGCCAAGCGAGCCGCCACCAACGGCGCTCGTCGTCAGCCTGCCCTGGTCACGGCCGATGACGAGGACGATGATCTCGACCTGCCCTGGGCAGAAGGGGATGAGGAGGCGCCTGCGCCGGCGGCTCCTACCCCCGGCAAGCCCAAGCGCCGCCTGCAACCTGGGCTGCCCCCCTTGCCCAGCATCGAGCTGCTGGACCGTCCGCCTGCCAAGACCCAGATGATGAGCAAGGACGAGCTGGAGCGCATGGGCCGGCTGGTGGAGGCGAAACTGGCCGACTACAACGTGCAGGCCAAGGTGGTGGGTGTCTATCCGGGCCCCGTCATCACCCGTTTCGAGCTGGATCTGGCGCCTGGTATGAAGGCGAGCAAGATCACCAACCTCTCCCGCGATCTGGCCCGCTCTCTGTCGGCCAGCAGCGTGCGGGTGGTGGAAGTGATCCCGGGCAAGACGTTCGTCGGGATCGAGCTGCCCAACAGGGTGCGTCAGACCGTCTACCTGCGCGAGACCCTCGACTGCGAGGCGTTCTCGGGCAGCCGCAACCCGCTCACCATGGGGCTGGGTCAGGACATTGCCGGCGAACCCGTGGTGGTGAACCTCGCCAAGATGCCCCACCTGCTGGTGGCCGGTACCACCGGCTCCGGTAAGTCGGTGGGGGTGAACACCATGATCATCTCCATGCTCTACAAGTCGACGCCGGACGATCTGCGCTTCATCATGATCGACCCCAAGATGCTGGAGCTGTCGGTCTACGAGGGGATCCCCCATCTGCTGACCGAGGTGGTGACCGACATGAAGGACGCCGCCAATGCCCTGCGCTGGTGCGTGGGCGAGATGGAGCGTCGCTACAAGCTGATGTCGGCGGTCGGGGTGCGCAACCTCAAGGGCTACAACGACAAGGTGCTGGCGGCCATCGAGGAGGGGGAACCCCTGCTGGATCCGCTGTGGCGTCCGGGCGACTCCATGGACCAGATGCCGCCTGAGCTGGAAAAACTGCCCCACATCGTGGTGGTGGTGGACGAGTTTGCCGACATGATGATGATCGTCGGCAAGAAGGTGGAGGAGCTCATCGCCCGTATCGCCCAGAAGGCGCGGGCGGCCGGTATTCACCTGATCCTCGCGACCCAGCGTCCGTCGGTGGATGTCATTACCGGTCTCATCAAGGCCAACATCCCGACCCGTATCTCGTTCCAGGTGTCGAGCAAGATCGACTCCCGTACCATCATCGATCAGGGCGGCGCCGAATCCCTGCTTGGCATGGGCGACATGCTCTACATGCCGGCCGGTACTTCCAACCCGACCCGGGTGCACGGTGCCTTTGTCGACGACCACGAGGTACACAAGGTGGTGGCGGACTGGAAACTGCGCGGCGAGCCGAACTACATCGAGGAGATCCTCTCCGGTGAATCCGGCGGCGAGGGCGGCAGCGGCGAATATGGCGGTGGTGACGACGAAGAGCTCGACCCCCTGTTCGACGAGGCGGTGGCCTTCGTGGTGGAGTCGCGCCGCGGCTCGACCTCCAGCGTGCAGCGCAAGTTCAAGATTGGTTACAACCGGGCGGCCCGTCTCATCGAGCAGATGGAAAACCAGGGCATCGTCAGCGCCCCGGGCGGCAATGGTCAGCGCGATGTGCTGGCCCCGCCACCGGTACGGGACTAAGCCTCACCCCTCTATCATCCTGGCCATGCCCCCTGCGGGCGTGGCCTTTTATCGAGATAGTCGTTATGAAAAGCATGATGAAAAAACAACTGTTGATGGGCACTGTGCTGCTGGTTGCCAGCAGCCAGGTGTGGGCCGACGCGGCCAGCGATCTCAAACAGAAGCTGGCGGGGGTGAGCCTCTTCTCCGCCAAGTTTGCCCAGACCGTCTATGACAGCAAGGGCAAGGAGCTGCAGCGCGCCGGCGGCGATCTGCTGGTGCAGCGCCCTAATCGCTTCAACTGGCACACCACCTCGCCGGACGAGAGCCTGATCGTGGCCGATGGCAAGGATGTCTGGGTCTATGATCCCTTTGTCGAGCAGGTGACCGCCCTCAAGATGAAGGATGCGGTGCTCAACACCCCCTTCGTGCTGATCGCCGGCAACGACAACAGCCTCTGGAAGAACTATGACGTGACCCAGGAAGGGGATGTCTACACCGTCACCAGTCGCAACCAGGACGAGCTGATCGCCTCCTTCCGCATCACCTTCGACAGGCAGAACAACATCAGCCGCTTCGACGTGAAAGAGGCCCAGGGCCAGTGGAGCGAGTTCACCCTGAGCAACTTCAACCGCAAGCCGGTGCTCAAGGGCAACGAATTTGTCTTCAAGATCCCGAAGGGGGTTGCGCTGGACGATCAGCGCTGATGAGCAGGCGGTCGCTGGATTTCACGTCGGCCCGTCTGCCAATGGCGACGGGCATGACGCTGGGGGTCAATACCGATGAGTAACCTCTTGTTGGATTTCTCGTCGGACTTTCGTCCGCTGGCGGCCCGGATGCGGCCGCAAACCCTCGAGCAGTATATCGGTCAGCAACATATCCTGGGGCCTGACAAGCCCCTGCGCAAAGCGATCCTGGCCGGCCACTGCCACTCCATGATCCTGTGGGGGCCTCCCGGCACCGGCAAGACCACGCTGGCCGAGCTGATGGCCCACTACTGCCAGGCCGAGGTCGAGCGGCTCTCGGCGGTCACCTCCGGCATCAAGGAGATCCGCGCCGCCATCGACAAGGCCAAGGAGAACAGCTGGCGCGGGGTGCGTACCATCCTGTTCGTGGACGAGGTGCACCGTTTCAACAAGAGCCAGCAGGACGTGTTCCTGCCTCACATCGAAGACGGCACCATCACCTTCATCGGCGCCACCACCGAAAACCCCTCGTTCGAACTCAACAACGCGCTGCTCTCCCGGGCCCGGGTCTATCTGCTCAAACGGCTGGAGGAGGAGGACATCCTCACCCTGATCGATCAGGCGATGCAGGACGCTCGCGGGCTCAATGATCCGGCGCTGACCTTCGCCCCCGGAGTGAAGGAGGCGCTGGCCAAGGCAGTGGATGGGGACGGGCGCAAGTCCCTCAACTACCTGGAGCTGCTGGCCGACATGGCCGAGCCTGACGGCAGCGGCCACAAGCTTATCGACAGCGCTCTGCTGGCCGCCGTGGTGGGGGAGCACGTGGCGCGCTTCGACAAGGGGGGCGATCACTTCTACGACCTCATCTCGGCGGTGCACAAATCCATTCGCGGCTCGGCGCCGGATGCGGCGCTCTACTGGTATGCCCGCATGGTGAGCGCCGGTTGCGATCCGCTCTATATTGCGCGCCGGCTGCTGGCGATTGCCTCCGAGGACGTAGGCAATGCCGACCCGCGTGCCATGCAGGTAGCGCTCTCGGCCTGGGACTGCTTCCATCGCATCGGACCGGCGGAAGGGGAGCGGGCCATCGCCCAGGCTATCGTCTACCTCGCCTGCGCGCCCAAGAGCAACGCGGTCTACACCGCCTGGAAGGCGGCGCTTCACGATGCCAAAAACCTGCCGGACTTCGAGGTGCCGCCGCACCTGCGCAACGCACCGACCAAGCTGATGAGCGAGCTGGGCTATGGCGCCGAGTACCGTTATGCCCACGACGAGCCCGGTGCCTATGCTGCCGGCGAGCAGTACTTCCCGCCCGAGCTGGCCGGCAAGCAGTACTATCAGCCCACCGATCGCGGGCTGGAGAAGCAGATAGCCCAGAAGCTCGACTATCTGCATGAACTGGATCGGCAGAGCCCGCGGCAACGGGACAAATAGTGATGCAATGGCGGCTGGTAGCGAGCCTCTCCCGGGTCTGTGTTGCCTGGTTGCGCGTTAATTGGTCAGCCGATTTGATCCAGGTCGTCATCCCCCGGAAAACAGGGCAAAACGGGCGCAATAGTCCCTGTTCGGGCGGGGGGGCGGTCTGATACACTGGCCTTCTGACCCCGCTTGTCTTGGCCTGGTGCCATCTTCTTGATTTCGAAGGCCTGCTCACCATAGGCCCGATTCTGAAAGACGGCAGGGGTGCGCCAACCGATGTTAACTTCCGGATCTGTTTTCCAGCCCGTCATGATGACTCAGGCCCAGATCCCATTTTAAAAAAGTAGGTAAACCATGCTGGATCCCAAATATCTGCGCAGCGATATCGCCGAAGCTGCCGCTCGTCTGGCGACACGTGGCTACGTTCTGGACGTAGCGGCTGTCAATGCTCTGGAAGAGAAACGCAAGGATCTGCAGTCCCGTACCCAGGAGCTGCAGGCCGAGCGCAACGCCCGCTCCAAATCCATCGGTGAGGCTGCCCGTCGCGGCGAAGATGTTGCCCCGCTTAAGGCCGAGGTCACCAAGATCAACGAAGAGCTCGAGACCAGCAAGGTCGAGCTGGATGCCCTGCTGGCCGAGCTGAAGGTCATCGCAGACGCCATCCCCAACCTGCCGAGCGACACCACTCCGGTCGGTCGTGACGAGAACGATAACGTGGAAGTGCGCCGCTGGGGTACCCCGCGCGAGTTCAGCTTCCCGGTACGCGATCACATCGATCTGGGTGAAGCGGCCAAGGGCGTTGACTTCAAGAACGGCGTCAAGCTCTCCGGCTCCCGCTTCGTGGTGATGAAGGGCCAGATTGCCCGTCTGCACCGCGCCCTGGCCCAGTTCATGCTGGACCTGCACACCCTGCAGCACGGTTACACCGAGTGCTACGTGCCCTATCTGGTCAACCCGGACAGCCTGTACGGTACCGGCCAGTTGCCGAAGTTCTCCCAGGACCTGTTCAATACCGGCATTGACGGCGAAGGGGAAGAAGAGGGCAAGGTACGCAAGTTCTCCCTGATCCCGACCTCCGAAGTGCCGCTCACCAACATGGCCCGCGACGAGATCTTCGACGAGCAGGAACTGCCCATCAAGATGACCGCCCACAGCCCCTGCTTCCGTTCCGAAGCCGGCTCCTACGGCCGCGATACCCGTGGCCTCATCCGCATGCACCAGTTCGACAAGGTCGAGATGGTACAGCTGGTGCACCCTTCGAGCTCCTGGGAAGCGCTGGAAGAGATGGCGGGTCACGCCGAGAAGGTGCTGCAGCTGCTGGAGCTGCCGTATCGCGTGATGGCGCTCTGTACCGGTGACATGGGCTTCTGCGCCGCCAAGACCTACGATCTGGAAGTGTGGTTGCCGGCCCAGAACACCTACCGCGAGATCTCCTCCGTCTCCAACTGCACCGACTTCCAGGCGCGCCGCATGCAGGCTCGTGTGCGCATCGATGGCAAGCCGCAGCTGCTGCACACCCTGAATGGCTCCGGCCTGGCAGTGGGTCGCACCCTGGTGGCGGTGATCGAGAACTACCAGCAGGAAGACGGCCGCATCGCCATTCCGGCGGCGCTGCAATCCTACATGGGCGGCCTGACCCACATCGGGTAAGCGCTCATTGCAGACGACAACGCCATGGCATGCCATGGCGTTGTGCATTCTGGCGTCGGTCAACCGTTTCAATGGGCCGTGAATGCGCTGGTTCGCCGCCTGTTTGAACCGTTAACACATTTTTATCAAGCATTGCGCAATCGTTTTTGTTAGACTGCGCCGCAATTTCGCAGGACATCTTTTTCTATGGTCTGG
>DWSA01000061.1:0-22362 GCA_018244955.1 Ardaris pityusa | reverse complement strand
CCAGCGCAAGGAGATCCAGAACACCCTGCGCGATTTTCGCCTGTCCGGTATCGGTCTGCCCGCCGAGGCGCAGCAGCGCTACGGCGAGATCCAGGCCCGTCTCTCCGAGCTGGCCTCCCGTTTCAGCAACAACGTGCTGGACGCGACCCAGGGCTGGAACAAGCTGGTGACCGACGAGGCCGAGCTGGCCGGTTTGCCGCAGAGTGCGCAGGCCGCCGCCCGCCAGCTGGCCGAGCTGAAGGGCAAGGAGGGCTGGCTGTTCACCCTGGACATCCCCTCCTACCTGCCGGTGATGATGTATGCCGACAACCGTGCGCTGCGTGCCGAGCTGTATGAGGCCTTCACCACCCGCGCCTCGGATCAGGGCCCCAACGCCGGCAAGTGGGACAACTCCGCCATCATGACCGAGCTGCTTGCCCTGCGCCGCGAGCTGGCCCAGCTGCTCGGCTTTGCCAACTACGCCGAGTTGTCGCTCGCCACCAAGATGGCGGACAAGCCCGAGCAGGTGGTGAACTTCCTCACCGATCTGGCGGCCAAGTCTCTGCCGCAGGGCAAGGCCGAGCTGGAAGAGATCCGCGCCTTCGCCGCCGAGCAACACGGTCAGGGCGAGCTGGCTGCCTGGGATCTCGCCTACTACGCCGAGAAGCTCAAGCAGCACAAGTTCTCCATCTCCGACGAGCAACTGCGCCCCTACTTCCCCGCCAGCAAGGTGGTGAAGGGGCTGTTCGAGGTGGTCAAGCGGGTGTTCGGCATGAAGGTGCGCGAGCGCCTCGGCATCGACACCTGGCACCCGGATGTGCGCTTCTACGACATCTTCGACGCCGAGGACGAGCTGCGCGGCAGCTTCTACCTCGACCTCTATGCCCGCGAGCACAAGCAGGGCGGCGCCTGGATGGATGTCTGCCTGGGCCGTCGCTACCGTCAGGATGGCTCGCTGCAAAAGCCGGTGGCCTACCTGACCTGCAACTTCAACGGTCCGGTGGACGGCAAACCCGCCCTGTTCACCCACAACGAAGTGGTCACCCTGTTCCATGAGTTCGGCCACGGCATTCACCACATGCTGACCCGCATCGACGTGGCCGGCGTGGCTGGCATCAACGGCGTGGCCTGGGATGCGGTGGAGCTGCCGAGCCAGTTCCTCGAGAACTGGTGCTGGGAGTCCGAGGCGCTGGCCTTCATCTCCGGCCATCACGAGACCGGCGAGCCGCTGCCTGCCGATCTGCTGGAGAAGATGCTGACTGCCCGCAACTTCCAGGCGGCGATGCAGATGCTGCGCCAGCTGGAGTTCGCCCTGTTCGACTTCCGTCTGCACCAGGAGTTTGACCCGGCCAGAGCGGATCAGATCCCGGCGCTGCTGGATGAGGTGCGCAGCCAGGTGGCGGTGATGACGCCGCCTGCGTTCAACCGCTTCCAGCACAGCTTCTCCCACATCTTCGCCGGCGGTTATGCGGCGGGCTACTACAGCTACAAGTGGGCCGAGGTGCTCTCTGCGGATGCCTTCTCCCGCTTCGAAGAGGAGGGAATCTTCAACCCGGCTACCGGCCAGTCCTTCCTGAAGAACATCCTGGAAAAGGGTGGTTCCAAGGAGCCGATGGAGCTGTTCCGAGCCTTCCGTGGCCGCGAGCCTCAGGTGGATGCGCTGCTCCGCCACAGCGGGATTGCCGCGTGAGTTTGCGGGCCCCGGCTGGCGTGAGCTTCAAGCAGGTACAGTTTTGCCACATAGTGGGATCACAGCGTGATTTTTGAGATAAAAAGGGACCTTTTGGTCCCTTTTCTCAAGGCTTTTTAATATCTTGCGGATAGCATGTTTGCACTGTCCCCGGCTCTTCAGTAGAGTCGGGTCCTACCTTCCAAGGAGAGAAAGAACCTTGCCATGAGGCGAGCACTCGAGTCTGTCTATCAAATCATCTCAAGTCTGTCTCATTCGAGTGGTCAGGGATATTTCGATACCTTTGTGAGTGAAATCGCAGCAGCGGTCGGGGCCGACTTCGTCCTGATTTCAGGCAGGGATCAAGCGGGGCTCTCTTTCAAGGTGCACGCCGCCCACCCCGCCTCTCTCGACATCACCAACTTCAGCTTTCCGGTCAGCGCCACCCTGGGGGAGATCACCCTGCAGGAGGGAGAGACCTGGTTCAGCGATCGGGTACAGCAGCTGTTTCCCCATGCCGCCGTGTTGCAGGCCTGGCACATCCAGGCCTATGCCGGCATCGCCCTCAAGAGTGCCCAGGGGGAGACGGTCGGCATCTGCAGCGTGCTGTTCAAGCGGCCACTCACCAACATGGACAAGGTGATGGGCCTGCTGCGCCTGCTGGCCCCGCTGGCCGGGCGTGAACTGGCGCTGATGCTGCAACAGCCGGCGCCGCCCCAGCCCGAGTACCACGATTTTCTGCACACCATGATGTCCCACGCGCCGGTGGGGATCGGCAAGCTCGATCTGAACGGCAAGATCCTCTGGACCAACCCGGCCATCGAAAAGATGCTGGGTTACAGCCAGAGTGAGCTGCTGCACCGCACCGCCGCCGAGCTCAATCACCCGGAAGACTGGCTGCGCAGCGCCGCCTGTTATGAAGAGCTCAAGCGCGGCGAGCGCACCGCCTTCACCCAGGAGAAGCGCTACCTGCACCGGGACGGTCAGGTGCTGTGGGGGCGGGTCACCGTCACTCTGGTGCGGGACGATCAGCTGCAGCCCGACTACCTGATGGTGGTGCTGGAGAACATAGACCCCCTCAAGCGCCACGCCGAACAGCTCAAGCTCTCCCACCGGGTTTACGACAACCTCTCTGAGGCGATCCTGGTGTGCGATGCCGACAGCCGCATCATCTCGGTCAACCCGGCGTTCGAGCAGATCACCGGTTACAGCGAGGAGGAGGTGTGCGGCCAGCGGCCCAGCATGCTCAAGTCCGGGCTGCACGATCAGGCCTTCTACGCCGACATGTACCACGCGCTGGAGCGGGTGGGGGTGTGGCGTGGCGAGGTGTGGAACAAGCGCAAGAACGGCAAGCTCTACCCCCAGCAGCTGATGATCAGCACCCTGCGGGAAGGGGGGCGGATCAGCCAGTACATCGCCATCTTCAGCGACCTCTCCCAGACCAAGCTGGCGGAGCAGAAGATCGCCGCCCAGGCCAACTACGACAACCTCACCGGCCTGCCCAACCGCTGGCTGTTCGGCCGCTGCCTCAGCCGCTTCTGCGAGCGGGGCGAGCGCTTCGCGCTGATGGTGCTCGACCTCAACAACTTCAAGGCGGTCAACAACAGCATGGATCACCACGCCGGTGACGCCCTGCTGCGGGAGGTGTCGGATCGGCTGGTGAGTCGGGTGCGCACCGAGGACCTGGTGGCCCGCATCGGCGGCGACGAGTTCGCCTTCCTGGTGCCCGGCATCGTCAACCGTCGTCAGGCGGAGGTGTTTGCCAAGCAGGTGATCGGCGGCTTCGCCCGTCCCTTCATGCTGGCCAATCAGCACCTCTACGTGACCGCCACCATCGGCATCACCCTCTGCCCGGGCGATGGCCTGGAGAGCGACGAGCTGCTGCGCAACGCCGAGCAGGCGCTGTTTGCCGCCAAGCGGCAGGGACGGCTGCTCGGCAGCTACTGCGCCTCCATGCGCGAAGAGGTGCGCCAGCGCCACCAGATGCAGCAGGATCTGGCGGAGGCGATCAAGCTCGAGCAGCTGACCATGGCCTACCAGCCGATCTGGGACAACCGCAGTGGCCGGGTCGCCAAGCTGGAGGCACTGGTGCGCTGGTACCACCCGCACTGGGGCCAGGTGTCACCGGCGGATTTCATTCCGCTGGCGGAGGAGGCCGGGCTCATCCAGGGGTTGGGGGCGCTGGTGCTGTGGCAGTCGTGCCGGGATCTGGCGCGGCTGCAGCAATCCGGCTTCCCGGATCTGCAGATGTCGATCAACCGCTCCACCCTGGAGTTCCAGACCATAGATCCGGAGGCGAGCGAGTGGCTCAAGGTGATCCACCACTTCGGACTGGACCCGGCGGACATCGTCATCGAGATCACCGAGTCCCTGCTGATGGAGACCAGCGATCAGCACAGGGTGCGGATCGATGCCCTGCGCGAGGCGGGTTGCAAGCTGGCCATCGACGACTTCGGCACCGGCTATTCGGCGCTCAACTACCTGCGCAACTTCCCGGTGGACCTGGTCAAGATCGACCGGGCCTTCGTGCGCCACATCCCGTTCAATGAACAGGACCGGCTGCTGCTGGACGGCATCATCAACATAGTGCACAACCTCGGCATGCAGGTGGTGATCGAGGGGGTGGAGACTCGCGAGCAGCTCAACTTCCTCTGCCAGAAGGGGTGCGCCTTCACGCAGGGTTATCTGCTGAGCCGGCCGCTGGCCTACGACGACCTCACCGAGTACCTGCAGCTCAACGACAAGAGCATGTTCCTGCAGACGAGCTAGCCCCTCAGCCGCCCTCCTTCAGCCGGTGCCCCTACAGCGACCTTCGGGGGCTGTGGTACACTCCGCCCACTGATACCGCCACACAGTCGATACCATGCAGATCCTCCTCGAAGACCCCGCCAAGGCGCCTCAGGCAGAAGCCCTGGCCAGCCAGCTCGGCCAGACCGACCTTCCCCAGTTTGCCCTGGTGTTCACCGCGGCGCGGCTGGAGCTGCGCAAGCTGGACGAGCCCAAGCTGGGCGCGGTCTACGTGGACTTCGTCGAAGGAGCGGTCGCCCATCGCCGCAAGTTCGGCGGCGGCCGTGGCCAATCCATCGCCAAGGCGGTGGGGCTCAAGGCGGGTGCCATGCCGAGTGTGGTGGATGCCACCGCCGGGCTGGGGCGCGATGCCTTCGTGCTCGCCTCCCTCGGCTGCAAGGTGACCATGATCGAGCGCAGCCCCGTGGTGGCCGCCCTGTTGCAGGACGGGTTGGCTCGGGCGGCGCTGGATCCCGAGATCGGCCCCTGGGTGCGCGAGCGGATGCAGTTGCTGCACGGCCCGGCGGTGGAGACCTTGCTGGGGCTGACGGAGCGGCCCGACGTCATCTACCTCGACCCCATGTTCCCCCACAAGCAGAAGTCGGCGCTGGTGAAAAAAGAGATGCGGGTGTTCCAGTCGCTGGTGGGACCGGATCTCGACGCCGATGCCCTGCTGCCGGCGGCGCTCGCCATGGCGGACAAGCGGGTGGTGGTGAAACGGCCGGACTACGCCGGCTGGCTCAACGAGCACAAGCCGAGCATGGCCATCGAGACCAAGAGCAACCGCTTCGACGTCTATGTGATGGCGGCGCTGGCGGGATAACACCGCACGCGAGGGGTAAAGGAAGAGGGCCAACCCGATGGGGTTGGCCCTCTTGCCATCTATTGGCCGTCGGCTGGGGCTGGCGGGGCAAAGCGGATCAGCTTCTCCTCCCCCTGCCAGCTGGCGGCGATCTCCAGCCAGTCGTAGAGATCGCAACTGATGGGTTGGTAGGTGCTCATGTGCGGGTTGCCCTCTGGTCGCCGGTTACTGGAAGTTGATGCTGGTGGCGGGCGCCACCACCGCCTGGGCTTTCTGCACCTGCTCCAGTTGCAGCGGGTCGCCGGCCAGCGCCGGATCGTCCTCATTGCCATTGCAGACCAGCGCCAGATCGTAGCTGCCGAGATTAACAAATCCCAGTTCGTAACCAAAGCCGCCACCGCTTTGCGGCAACACGGGCGCGCTGGCATAGAAGCCGTTGTCGCTGTCCGCCATGTCGGGGTAGTTGTCATCGCTTCTGGGCTGGTAGAAGTAGACGAAGGCCTTGTCGGTCAGCTGGCCGCCGCACAGCCCGGCCGCGACCGTGCCCTTGACGGTGGTGACCTGGGTGTTGTTCACCAGCCGCACCCCTCTGGGTTTTAGCTTGTAGTACTGCTCGTGGCCCGGCAGCACCATGGCCTGGCGCAGGTCGAACTCGGTGGTGAAGGCGCTGAGGCCGTTGGCGGCGATGGTGAAGGCATCCAGCTTGAGTTCGCTGCTGGGCACCTCCAGCGGCTTGATCACCCCATCATCCCGTTTGACATAGGAGTAGGGGGTGCCATCCAGAAACTGGTTGGCGACCTCCCGTCCGTCCAGCACCCGCAGCCGCATCTGGCTGTAGTCGCCGGGCACCACGCTCTGGCTCGCCAGCAGCGGGCGGCTGACGGAGCCCTGGTAGTGCAGCAGGTCGATGTAGGTGAACAGCGGCCTGCCCGCACTGTTGAGCGGGATGGTCTCGCCGCTCGGGGTGCAGCCATCGTCCTGGGCCGAGGTCAGGAAACTGGCGGTGGTCCAGCTCTGCTCGGTACCGGCAACGGGGTGGATGCTGATGTTGGCGACGGCGATACAGACCTTGCTGACTGCATCCACCGGGGCGTCGGAGAAGGCCAGCGACAGCTGGGCCTGTTGCGGGCTGTTGTTGTCGCCGCCTCCGCCGCCACAGGCGGTGAGCAGGGCGGTCAGGCCGATCAGGGTCAAGGGTTTCATGGCGTCCATTCCGGTTGTGAAGACAACCCTACTCTAGTCGAGCGGTGCTAATGGCGCAGGTGACAGCCAGCGGGAAAAGGACGAGCTCGGTGCGCCAGCCCAATGAAATCAAGGGGTCAGCTTTGAACGGCGCCAGTCATGGCTGCGAAAGAGATTGTCGGAGCAGCAGGGCAGGCACTGATTGGGCGAGGCCCAATCAGGCTTCCAGCAGCCGGGTGGGCCAGCCCATCTTCTGCTGGCGTTCCACTTCGAAGCGCAGTTCGCTGGCGCGCAGGTAGTGCTCGTCCAGCCAGCCGCTCGGCAGGGTCAGGGTCAGTGCATCTTCATCGGCTTCGAGGGTGAAGCGGGGCACTGTGCCCTGGGTACGGCGCATGCAGAGGATCAGCGCGATGCGCAGGATGCGGGCCAGCCGGATCGCCTGGCGACCGGTGACGGCACCCTGCTTCTCCAGCGGTTCCAGCTTGAATTCGTCCCGCTGGTTGAACAGCAGGGCCGACAACAGCTTCTTCTGGGCTGGGGTAAAGCCAGGCATGTCGATGTTGTCGATGATATAGGCGGCGTGTTGCGGCGCCTTCTTGTACTCGATGCACAGACCAATCTCGTGCAGCAGGGCCGCGTAGCGCAGGATCGGGCGCCCGTAGCGTTTCGAGAGTCGCCAGGCCGGCTGCAGCTGGTTGAACGCCTCGACGGCGGTGTCGCGCACCCGTTCGGCGTGCTCCTTGTCCAGCTGGTAGCGGTTGATCAGGCTGTCGGCGGTGCGATCGCGGGCATCACAGTCGTGATTGTTGCCGAGCAGGCCGTAGATCAGCCCTTCACGCAGGGCGCCACCTGCCAGGGTCATGCTCTCGATGTTGAGGGTTTCGAAGATGGCGATCAGGATGGCGAGACCTGAGGGGAACACGGTCAGCCGTTCGGCCGCCAGTCCTTCCAGTTGCAGCTGGTCGAGCTTGCCGCAGGCGATGGCCTGACCCATCAGCTCTTGCAGCTTGGGCAGGGTGACCCGCTCGCTCTTCCCTTGTGCCAGCATGATCTCTTGTAATGCCTGCACCGTGCCGGAGGCACCGACACAGGTGCGCCAGCCGAGCGCGCGGTAATCTTCCGCCACCTTCTCCAGCACCGCTTTGGCGGCGGCGATGGCCTGCTTGAAGCGGGCCTCGGAGAGTTCGCCGTCGCCGAAGTGGTTGTTGAGCCAGGTGACGCAGCCCATGTGCAGGCTGTTGAGCAGTTTTGCTTCGCTGTGCTCGCCGATCACCAGCTCGGTGCTGGCGCCGCCGATGTCGATCACCAGCCGGTTGCCTTCCCCGGCCGAGGTCCAGGAGACCCCCTCATAGATGGTCTTGGCCTCTTCCTCGCCCGAGATGATCTCGATGCTGTGGTTGAGCACCCGTTCCGCTTCGCTGAGGAACTCGTCGACGTTGGTGGCAAGGCGCAGGGTGGCGGTGCCCACTACCCGGATGTTGTCAGCCGGAATGTCCTGCAACTGTTCGGAGAACAGGCGCAGGCAGTCCCAGCCCCGCTCCATGGCGGCACGGCTGAGACGAAACTCCGGATCGAGCCCGGCGGCGAGGCGAACCTTGCGCTTGACCTTGGTGACGGTGCGCAGGGCACCGGCGACCTCGCGCACCACCAGCATGTGAAAGCTGTTGGAGCCGAGGTCGATGGCGGCATAGAGCGGCGAGTTGTGCAACTGGGCCAGTCCTTTCAGTTCTTGCGGGGCGGACGACGGCGGTTGTTGCTGTTGCCACCGCCCTGGCGATCGCGCATGTTGCGGTTCACCGGCTGACGGTTGCGGAATACCCGCTTCGGTGCGGTCACGTCATCCAGCAGCGCCTCGCGGTCATACTTGCTGACCGGGATCGGGTGGTGGATGTACTCCTCGATGGCCGGCAGGTTGAAGGCATAGTCTTCACAGGCCAGGCTGATGGAGTGACCGCTCTTGCCGGCACGACCGGTACGACCGATGCGGTGTACGTAGTCTTCGGCGTCGTCGGGCAGGTCATAGTTGAAGACGTGGGTCACGTCCGGGATGTGCAGACCGCGGGCGGCCACGTCGGTGGCAACCAGGATGTCGACCGTGCCCTTGGTGAAGTCTTCCAGGATCTTCATCCGCTTCTTCTGCGGCACGTCACCGGTCAGCAGGCCGACGCGGTGGCCGTCATTCTCCAGCCAGGCGTGAACGTCTTCACAGACGTGCTTGGTGTTGGCGAAGACGATGGCTTTCTCCGGCCACTCCTCTTCCATCAGGGAGAGCAGCAGCAACATCTTGTCTTCGTTGGAGGGGTAGAACAGCTCCTCCTTGATCCGCACGCCGGTCATCTGCTCCGGCTCGATCTGTACATGTTCCGGGTGGTTCATGTGTTCGTAGGCCAGCTCCTGTACCCGCAGGGAGAGGGTGGCGGAGAACAGCATGCTCAGACGCTCGGTAGCGGGCGGCATGCGGCGGAACAGGAAACGGATGTCCTTGATGAAGCCGAGATCGAACATGCGATCCGCTTCGTCCAGCACTACGACCTGAATATTGCTCAGATCGATGACCTTGGACTTGAAGTAGTCGATGATGCGGCCGGTGGTGCCGATCAGGATGTCGACCCCTTGCTCCAGCACGGCCAGCTGCTTGTCGTACCCTTCACCACCGTAGGCGAGGCCGAGCTTGAGGCCGGTCGAGGCGGACATGCTCTCCGCGTCGTTGTAGATCTGGACCGCCAGCTCCCGGGTCGGGGCCATGATGATAGCGCGCGGCTGGTTGATGAGGCGCGGCTTGGTCAGCGGATGGGTCAACAAATAGTTGAAGGTGGCGGCCAGGAAGGCAAGGGTTTTGCCGGTCCCTGTCTGGGCCTGACCGGCGAGGTCATGACCTTCTACCAGCAGTGGCAGAGACAGTGCCTGGATGGGGGTGCAATAGTGAAATCCCTTTGATTCCAGACCAGCCAGAACTTCGGGTTCGAGGCCCATTTGGGCGAATTTGTCGGTCGTTAAATGTGTTTTGCTCATGGCGGTAGGTTATCAGGTTAGGCTTGCAATAATAAACAGGATCATTTCAAATAGGGCAACTATTGCCTTTGTTGATACGTCAATAAAGCCTTAATTACTGACTGGAGTTGGAGATGAGTGACAAGATTGTTCAGCTGAGCGATGCCAGCTTCGAGGCAGATGTAATCAAAGCCGATGGCGCCGTTCTGGTCGACTTCTGGGCCGAATGGTGTGGTCCGTGCAAGATGATTGCCCCGATCCTGAACGAAGTCGCCCAAGAGTATGCCGGTCGCGTGACCGTGGCGAAATTGAACATCGACCATAACGCCGACACTCCGCCCAAGTATGGCATTCGTGGTATTCCGACCCTCTTGCTGTTCAAGAATGGCGAAGTGGCAGCGACCAAGGTCGGTGCCCTGTCCAAGACTCAGCTGAAAGAGTTCCTGGACGGTAACCTGTAATAATCAAAGAGGAGCGCATTGCAATAATGCGCTCCTTCTGTTTTATCACCTAGACGCTCACCCCGATTGGTGCTAATTTATCGCTCGTTTGCTAACCTTTTTGCCTGACTCTTTGCTCACACATCAGCCTGGCAAATCAAATCCGATCAGCATCAATCCAGCAGACTGTCTCCTCATTTCAATCCTTGCTTACAGACTTTCACCACTATGAATCTGACTGAATTAAAGAACACTCCTGTGTCCGAGCTGGTACAGCTTGGCGAATCCATGGGGTTGGAAAATCTGGCTCGGGCGCACAAGAAAGACATTATTTTCGCGATCCTCAAGGCGCACGCCAAGGGTGGCGAGGATATCTTTGGCGACGGTGTGCTGGAAATCCTGACCGATGGTTTCGGCTTCCTGCGTAGTGCAGACGGCTCCTACCTGGCCGGCCCGGACGACATCTATGTCTCCCCGAGCCAGATCCGCCGTTTCAACCTGCGTACCGGCGATACCATCTCCGGCAAGATCCGGCCGCCGAAAGAGGGCGAACGCTACTTCGCGCTGCTCAAGGTCAACGAGGTCAACTACGACCGTCCGGAAAACTCCCGCAACAAGATCCTGTTTGAAAACCTCACTCCGCTGCACGCCAACGAGCGTCTGCGCATGGAGCGTGGCAACGGTTCCACCGAAGACATCACCGCCCGCGTACTGGATCTGGCTTCCCCGATCGGTAAAGGCCAGCGCGGCCTCATCGTCGCACCGCCCAAGGCCGGTAAGACAATGCTGCTGCAGAACATCGCCCAGAGCATCGCCTACAACCACCCTGACTGCGAACTGATCGTCCTGCTGATCGACGAGCGTCCCGAGGAAGTGACCGAGATGCAGCGCATGGTGAAGGGTGAAGTGATCGCCTCCACCTTCGACGAGCCGGCTTCCCGTCACGTCCAGGTCGCCGAGATGGTGATCGAGAAGGCCAAGCGCCTGGTCGAGCACAAGAAGGACGTGGTGATCCTGCTGGACTCCATCACCCGTCTGGCCCGTGCCTACAACACCGTCATCCCGTCATCCGGCAAGGTACTGACCGGTGGTGTGGACGCCAACGCCCTGCACCGTCCGAAGCGCTTCTTCGGTGCCGCGCGCAATGTTGAAGAGGGCGGCAGCCTGACCATCATTGCCACCGCGCTGATCGATACCGGCTCCAAGATGGATGAAGTCATCTACGAAGAGTTCAAGGGTACCGGCAACATGGAACTGCACCTCTCGCGCAAGATTGCCGAGAAGCGCGTCTACCCGGCCATCGACATCACTCGCTCCGGCACCCGCAAGGAAGAGCTGCTGACCACCGGCGACGAGCTGCAGAAGATGTGGATCCTGCGCAAGATTGTGCACCCGATGGGCGAGATCGACGGCATCGAGTTCCTGATCGACAAGTTGGCCATGACCAAGACCAACGACGAGTTCTTCGACGCCATGCGGCGCCAGCAGAAGTAACCGACTCGAAAATCATCAAACCGCGGCCCAGGTCGCGGTTTTTGTTTATCTATTTTACGGTCGCCTGAGTAGTATGAAACCTCGATGTCACAAGGATAGGGACGTCATGAAGCATGTACTCCTGATATTGCTGAGCTGGCTGCTGGTGCTGCCGGTCGGGGCTGCCGAGACGCAGCCTCCCCGGACGACACTGGTGGCCGACGAGGGGCTGCAGGGTCACCTCGACTATCTGACCGGCCGGCTGCAGCTGGGGCAGTTTGCCGCCATCGACACCCTGCTGGACTCCCTGGCCGTGGGGCAGCGGGAGTATCTGTTGTGCCAACTGCTGGCTACCCTCAATAGCCAGCCCAGGGCTACCAGTCCACAACTGCTGGCCTGGGTGCGCGCCCAGTCGTTCAAGGCCCCCAGCTGGCTGGTGGAAAAAGAGGTGGACGGCTTTCTGGTGCAGCAACCCGCCTACGATTTTGCCGCCGCCGCGCGGCAGGTGTTGAGCCGCTGGCAGCAGCAGGCCTGGCAGGACAACTATCGCCAGCAGCTGGAAGAGGGCACGTTCGAGTTCAAGCAGATCTACAACAGCCGCAATCCCGATCTGGCCCAGCAGCAGCAGGCGCTGCTGATCGTACTCGATCGGCAGCCGCTTCCGCTTCTGCAGCGGGAGGCGCACACGCTGGCCGCCATGAGCATCTTCCTGCCCGACAACCGGCTGCTGCGGCTGCTGGCCGAGCGCACCGGTGACAGCGCCCTCTATCAGAAGCTGTGGCATCAACCGGTGGATCACGACAGCGTGGCCGCGCTCGCCAGCGTGAGCCGTTTTCATCAGGGCCAGGCGGCCAGCGATCTGCTGATTGCCGCCAGTCGCAATGCCCGTCTCAAGCTGCCCGCTTTGCAGCAACTCAGTCAACTTTCGCCGCTGCCGGACACGGCCCAGCAGTTCCTGCTGGCGGAGCTGGGCAATCGCCAATACAGCGGTCAGGTGGCCAGCCTGCTGCTGCAGATGGACGAACCCAGGCTGCTGGCCCAGCTTGCCGATCGGCTGACCCGGCAGGAAAAGCGCCATGCAAGTCCGGTGATGCTGCCCGATTCGGGTACACCCGCCGCCCGCCCAGGGTTATAATGCGGCATCGCCTGAACACAGGGTACCTGCATGAAATACAAGGATTTGCGTGATTTCATCGCGCAGCTGGAACAAAGCGGACAACTCAAGCGCATCAGCCGCGAGATAGACCCCTATCTGGAGATGACCGAGATCAGCGACCGCACCCTGCGGGCGGGCGGCCCAGCCCTGCTGTTTGAAAATCCCAAGGGTTACACCATGCCGGTGCTGACCAACCTGTTCGGTACCCCGGATCGGGTCGCCATGGGCATGGGCCAGCCCAACGTGGCCGCCCTGCGCCAGGTGGGGATCTGGCTCTCCTACCTGAAGGAGCCGGAGCCGCCTCGCGGCTTCAAGGAGCTGATGGAGAAGCTGCCGATCTTCAAGCAGGTGCTCAACATGCCGACCAAGCGGCTCTCCTCTGCCCCCTGTCAGCAGCGGGTGCTGGAGGGAGAGGCGGTCGATCTGGACCAGATCCCGATCCAGCACTGCTGGCCTGGCGACGTGGCCCCGCTGGTGACCTGGGGTCTGACCATCACCCGCGGCCCCTACAAGAAGCGGCAGAACCTCGGCATCTATCGCCAGCAGAAGATCGGCAAGAACAAGCTGATCATGCGCTGGCTGGATCACCGCGGCGGTGCCATCGATTTTCGCGAGTGGCAGGAGGCCCACCCGGGTGAGCGCTTCCCGGTGGTGGTGGCGCTCGGTGCCGATCCGGCGACCATCCTCGGCGCGGTGACGCCGGTGCCGGATACCCTCTCCGAATACGCCTTTGCCGGTCTGCTGCGAGGCAGCCGCACCGAGGTGGTGAAGGCCGTCAGCTGCGATCTGGAGGTGCCCGCCAGCGCCGAGATCGTGCTGGAAGGCTATCTGGAGCCGGGCGAGATGGCCCCCGAAGGGCCTTATGGCGATCACACCGGCTACTACAACGAGGTGGATGAGTTCCCGGTTTTTACCATCACCCACATGACGATGCGCAAGGATGCCATCTATCACAGCACCTACACCGGTCGTCCGCCCGATGAGCCGGCGGTGCTCGGGGTGGCGCTCAACGAGGTGTTCGTGCCGCTGTTGCAGAAGCAGTTCCCCGAGATCGTGGACTTCTACCTGCCGCCGGAGGGGTGCTCCTACCGGATGGCGGTGGTGACCATCAAGAAGCGCTACCCTGGCCACGCCAAGCGGGTGATGCTGGGGGTCTGGTCCTTCCTGCGCCAGTTCATGTACACCAAGTTCGTGATCGTCTGCGACGACGACATCAACGCCCGCGACTGGAAGGACGTGATCTGGGCCATCACCACCCGGATGGACCCGGCCCGTGACACCACCCTGATCGAGCACACCCCGATCGACTACCTGGACTTCGCCTCGCCGGTCTCCGGGCTTGGCTCCAAGATGGGGCTGGATGCTACCAACAAGTGGCCGGGGGAGACCAATCGCGAGTGGGGCCAGCCCATCGTGCAGGACGAGGCGGTGAAGCAGAAGATCGATGCCCTCTGGGACGAGTTGAACATTCTCGGCTGAAGAGCGGCGGCAGGCCCGACGGGCCGTGCCGCCTGGCCGGGATGCAAAAGATTGATGCCATTTGAGCTGAATTGGGTATGCTCGACTGACCTGACCACTTTGCTGGTCGCCAGTCCACAGTGAATCAAGAGCGAAAGCGGGCCGAGCGAGCCCGTCACAAGGATAAGAATGCAACGTATCAAGTGCCGCGTAGAGGAACTGCGCGAATATGTCGACACCATCTGGCACGTGGCCCTGACGCCGCTGCAAGAGGTCAGCTTCAAGCCGGGCCAGTATCTGCTGGTGGTGATGAGCGATTCGGACAAGCGTCCCTTCTCCATCGCCAACTCGCCGACCCGTCCGGGCATGCTGGAGCTGCAGATCGGCGCCACCCCGGAAAACGCCTATGCCGGCCAGGTGCTGGCCCGCATGCGCGAGCAGGGGGAGATCGAGATTGAACTGGCGGCGGGCAAGGCCTTCCTGCGGGAAGAGTCACCCCGGCCGCTGATCCTGATGGCGGGTGGCACCGGTTTCTCCTATGCCCGCTCCATTCTGGAATACCTGATCGATACCGGCAGCAAGCGCCCGGTGTTCTTCTACTGGGGCGTGCGCCAGGCGCACTGGCTCTACGAACAGGAGCAGATGCAGCAGTGGGAGCGCGACTACGCCCCGCTCACCTTCATCCCGGTGGTGCAGGAGCCGGAAGCGGACTGGACCGGCAAAACCGGGCTGGTGCACAAGGCCATCATGGATGACTTCGTCAGCCTGCATGACTACGACATCTATGTCGCCGGCCGTTTCGAGATGGCGGGCGCGGCGCGGGAAGAGTTCAAGATCCTGGGCGCCGAGCCAGAGCGCATCTTCGGCGACGCCTACGAATTCATCTGAGTTCGGCATGAGGCCGGCCACATAGCGTGACCGAGGAGGCCTCGCTGAATCAGCCTGCTGCCTGCCTTGCGGCAGGACAGAAACAACAAACCCCAGCCTGGCTGGGGTTTGCTTTATGGGCGACCTGCGTTATTCGCCCTTGGCACCGAGCTGCTGCTCGAGCTGGGCCAGCTTGGCCTCGAGCGCGGTCAGCTTCTCGCGGGTGCGCAGCAGCACCTTGGTCTGTACGTCAAACTCTTCGCGACTGACCAGGTCCAGCTTGCCCAGCTGGGACTGCAGCACCTGACGGATCTTCTTCTCCACCTCTTCACCCATGCTGCGAATGCCGGGCGGCAGGGAGTTGTGCACCTGTTTGGCGATCTCTTCCAGTTTCTTCGGGTCGATCATGTGGTTCTCCTTAAGCAATGCGCCATTCTACCGGCAATTGATCCGCTTTGCCGAGATCGAGGGTCGCTTTTTGCCAGCTGCCATAGGGGCCGTCGCTGGTCGGGTCTGGTATTCGGGATGAAGCTGTTAACCTATCGAGTCCCGTTTCTATTCCAATTCCTTGATGCTGTACACAAAAAAAGCAGATCAGATGACCGACCAGAGGCTTAATAATTGTTGCGTTGCTGTTAAGATGTACCGGTCGGGTTCTCACCCAACTCAGTCAGCATTTCATGGATAACAACTAAAAAGAGATAAGGATATGAAAAAGAAGCTAATTTACGCCGCGGTTGTCAGTGCTATGCTGGCTGGCTGTGGTGGCAGTGACGATAACAAAGGCGACACCTCCAGCTATCTCGACTATCTGTTGACCGGTTCCAACGCCGTGCGCCCCAGTGCTCTGGCAGCCCGGGCCAGCGATGGCACCCTGAAATTCTCCACCGAAACGGCAGATCTCTCCAACCCGGTCTCGGCCATGTCGACCCTGGATGGCTGGTCCACGACCCAGGCTATCCAGATCGTGCCCGTGACGTCATCCGGCATCCAGGTGCAGATCCCGGCCGCGGCGGAGTTTACCGCCTCGGTCGCGCCGCTCTACCTGCTGGAGCTGAGCTTTGACAGCGCCGCCTTGCGCCCGAACGGCGTGAAGAAGGTGCTGACCTACGGGGCGGACTTCGTGGTGGCCGCTGCGGCCGGCAAGCTGAACCTGGTGCCGATGAAACCGCTGAATCCCTCCTCCTACTACATGATCGTGGCCACCGACTCCCTCAAGGACAGCAGCGGCAATGCGGTCAAGGCTGGCAACGACTACGGCAACTACAAGAACAACGTCGGCAGCAATGCCCAGGAGCAGACCATCAGCGGTCTGATCGCCCTGCAGGAAGGGCTGTTCAAGGCTGCCACCGGCGTCTCCACCGATCACGTCATCTTCTCCGACTGGTTCGGTACCCAGTCCGGTGCCGACGTACTGGTGGCGGTAAAAGGGGCAGCGGCGTCCGTGCTCAAGGCCGATCCCGTTACCCTGGATGCCGCTAAACTCTGGAAGCAGGATGCCAAGGGCAACACCAGTCTGCCGGGCACCTATACCCTGAGCGTGACCGGCAGCAATGCCTTCCTGACCCAGCTGGACGCAGAGCAGTTCCTGCCGCAAGAGCAGAAAGATGCGATCGCCACCGCCTTCGGCCCTGGCGCCCCGCTCAACCCGATTGCTCAAGCGACCAAGGTCTATACCGGCACCGTCAAGCTGCCCTACTTCCTCTCTTCCCCGGCCACCACCGGTTCCTGGGACAAGGCCAAGACCCAGTCCTGGCACGGCGCCATCCCCAGCCTGTACGCCATCGCCAATGCCCTGAAAGCGTCCGACAGCGAAGTGATCGCCGGGCTGGTGGGTGCGGGTGTGGACCCGGCCCTGCTGGCGACGCTGATTGCCGATCCGACCCGTCAGGCCGAGTTGCTGGCCGAGGCGAGCAAGCTGATCGGGGTGACCCTCACCTCCGGCGGCAAGCCGCTGGATGCCGAGCAGAACATCGGCCGCTTCAACCCGCTGCCCATGCTGGAAGAGGTGCAGTCGGTGCCGATGCGGGTCTTCGCCAAGGATGCCCTCAACACCATCACCGACGTGATCATCTATCAGCACGGCGTCACCTCGGTGAAAGAGAACGCCTATGCACTGGCGCTGGGCCAGATCTATGCCGGCATGCAGGCAGGCAAGAAGGTGGCGCTGGTGGTGATCGATCACCCGCTGCACGGTGAGCGCGGCTTCGCCCTGAGCGGCAGCATGGCGACCGTGACCACCTCCGACAACCCGACCCCGTATCTGAACCTGAGCTACCTGACCGTAGCCCGCGACAACCTGAAACAGAGCGTGGCGGATCTGCTGGGCCTGCGTCTGGCGGTCGGTCTGGCCAATGCCAAGGGTGCCATCGGCACCGCCGGCAGCCTCAAGGTGCACTTCCTGGGCCACTCGCTGGGTGCCATCTCCGGTACCAACCTGCTGGCGGTTGCCAACCAGCCCATCGGCAATGCGCAGGCGGATGCTCTGTTCAAGTTCGATACCGGCGGCCTGGCCATGCCAGGTGGCGGCATAGCGCCGTTGCTGCTGAACTCGCCGACCTTCGGCCCGACCATCAAGATGGGCGTGCTGACCAGCGGCAGTGCTGAGCTGAAAGCCGGCTTCACCGCCTACGCGCCCAACTGCAAGACTGCGGTGCCGACCTGCTTCGTCAACGAGTTCCTGCCAAGCCTGAGCACTACCCAGCAGGCGGCGGCGGCCAGCACGTTGCAGAGCTACAGCTTCGCGGCCCAGTCGGTGCTGGATTCGGCTGACCCGATCAACCTCGGCCGCGGCATCCAGAGCAGCTTCCCGCTGTTCGCCACCGAGATCGTCGGCGATGGCGCGCTGAGCCTGTCTGACCAGGTGATCCCGAACAGCATCGCCTCCGCCCCGCTGGGTGGTACCGAGCCGCTGTTCAAGGTACTGGCACTGCAGCCGCTGACCGCCACCGGTGCGGCCAGCCACAACGCGGCCCGTTTCGTGGCCGGTGGCCACAGCTCGCTGCTGGCGCCGGACGAGAACTTCGACCCGAGCGGCGATGTGACCACCGAGATGCAGTCCCAGTTCGCCAGCTTCTTCATGAGCGGCGGCACTGCGGTCAAGGTGACCGACGGCAGCCTGCTCAAGCAGTAAGCCAGTCGGCCAATAAAAACGCCGCCCCTCGGGGCGGCGTTTTGTTTTCCAGCATAGCGCTTGTCGCCGGTTCAGGCTGGTCTGGTTGGTGGTCGCTCTGGCTGGCAAGCTGATTGCTCACCTCGATGACCACTAGCACTCAGGCGGGCTGGTGGTGTCTGTCCAGCCAGCCCTGCAGCAGCCCGACCAGCAGACCGGCCAGGTGGGCCATGTTGGCGGTGCGGGTGCCGAGCAGATCGAAGAAGCCGAGTGCCAGCCAGAACAGCATGAAGCCCATCAGCGCCGGTGGCAGGGTGAGGCCGCAGGCCGGCTGCAACTTGCTGCGCAACCAGCAGTAGCCGAGCAGGGCATAGACCACCCCGGAGAGGCCGCCAAACAGCGGACCGCTGGCGAAGAACTCGGCCAGGTTGGGCAGGGCGGCGCCTACCAGCAGCAGGATCAGCAGCTTGCCGCTGCCGAGCCGCTGTTCGATCTGGCCCCCCAGATACCACCACCACAGCAGGTTGAACACCAGGTGCAGCACCGAGAAGTGGATGAAGGCCGGGGTGAAGTAGCGCCACGCCTGCCAGTCGGTAAACTGGGCCAGGGTCGGGTGGAAGGCCAGCTCATCGAAGATCGGCAGGCCGATGGCATCGAGCCCGTAGATGGCCAGACAGGCGATGATCACCACCAGGGTCAGCGGCCCGGCCTGATGCAGGAAGTCGGTGACCGGGTCGGTCATCCCCTTGCTGTAGTCGATGCGGGCATCGGCCCGGCCGGATTGCCAGGAGGCTTCCATGTAGCGGGGGTGGGTCGGCTCGGCCAGGAAGCGTTTCACCTCCAGCTGGGCCTGGGCGAGGCGCTGCTCGTCCGCCAGCCAGACCGAGACGCCAAGCTCGGACTGGGTCAGCTCGCACGAGATGCCGAGGGTGGAGAGATAGTCCACCAGCGCCTGGGCCATGCGGGCATTGTCGAGCACCAGCAGCTGGATCATGCGTCGCCCGCCTGGATCGGGAACTCCCTGCGCCACGCCTCGAAGCCGCCATCCAGGCTGTAGACCTCATCGTACCCCTGTTGCAGCAGGTACTGGGCGGCGCCCTGGCTGCTGTTGCCGTGATAGCACATCACGATCACCGGGGTATCGAAGTCCACCTCGTTCATGAAACGCACCAGGGTGCCGTTGGTGAGGTGGAAGGCGCCGACCGCATGGGCGGTCTCGAACGACTGGGGGTCGCGAATATCCACGAGGCGGGCTGCACCGGCGGCAAGCTTCTGGTGGGCATCATGGGCACTGATATGGGCAAACTGGTCCATTAACATGTCCTGCGAATAGGTGATTGAGGGTCAGTTTACCGCAAGCGGGGGCCGGCGCTAAGCCCGCAATGTGTCCGGTTACTGCCGTGACCGATCGCAATTTCCTTCAATACCGAGGGCGGGGTGCCGGCTAGGCTGGGGGCTCCTTTTGCCGATACGAGCGTTATTCATGGAGACGAGTCTGCTGTTATCCATGGCCGGGTTTGCCCTGGCCATGTCCATCACCCCGGGGCCGGTCAACCTGGTCGCCCTCGGCAGCGGTGCCAGGCACGGTTTTGCGGCCAGCCTGCGCCACGTGGTCGGGGCCACCCTGGGGTTCATTCTGTTGCTGCTGTTGATGGGATTGGGGCTGGGCGCCACCCTGCTGCAGTGGCCGCTGGCGGCGGAGCTGCTGCGCTGGGCCGGGGTGATCTTTCTCGGCTGGATGGCCTGGCAGCTGCTGGTGGACAGCGGCCGGGTGGAGGGGGTCGACGGGGTGGCGCCCTCCTTCTGGTACGGGGCACTGATGCAGTGGCTCAATCCCAAGGCCTGGCTCGCCGCCAGCATGGGGATGGGCGCCTATGGCAGTGCGGGCGGGGTGGGGCAGGTGGCCCTGTTCAGCGGCCTCTACCTGGTCATCTGTCTGTGCTCCATCGCTTGCTGGGCCTATGCCGGCAGTCGATTGCAGGGGTTGCTGCTCGCGCCGCAGCGGCTGCGCTGGTTCAACCGGGCGATGGCGCTGTTGCTGCTGCTCTGCGCCGCCTATCTGGTGCGCTAGCCCAGCCGGGTCAGCTGATTGCGGTAGTGACCCGGGGTGGCGGCCACCCGCCGCTTGAACTGGCGCTGGAAGTGGGCCTGATCGGCAAAACCGCTGGCCAGCGCCACCTCCGCCAGCGGCTCTCCCCGCCTGAGCAGGGTGCGGGCATGGCGGATGCGCTGATCGAGCAGGTAGGCGTGGGGGGTCATGCCGTAATGGCGGCTGAAGCTGCGCACGAAGTGGGAGGGGGTAAGCCCGGCCACCGCACTCAATTGCGCGAGGGTGAGGGGGCTGCTGCAGTCGTCCTGCATCAGTTCGGCGGCCCGCTGCAGGTGCTGCGGCGGCCGATCGTCCCAGCTGGCCGGGGTGAGCCTGGCCAGCAGCTGGCGACTGAACTGGTGGCAGGCCACCTCGCGCGCGAGCGGCTCATGCTCCTGCCACAGCTGCCGGTGGAGCCAGCACAGCCCCTGATAGAGCAGGGGATCCCGGCTTGCGGTCATGTCGAAGGGACGAAACACGTCGCCCAGCCCCGCCTCTTCCTGCTGGCGCTGCAGCCAGCTGGTGTCGAGGTAGAACATCAGATAGGACCAGGGCTCATCCGCAACGGGGTTGCAGGCGTGCACCTCTTCCGGATTCATCAGCACCAGGTGGCCGCGGCCGACCTCCTGTCGGCTGCGCTGGTTGAGGTAGTGGCTGTGGCCGCCGGTGATGGCGCCGATGGAGAAGTGGGGGTGGCTGTGCTTGTCGTAGCAGACGCGGCGGCCATCCTGCACCGCCCGCGCCTCGATGAAAGGCAGGGCCGGATCGTGCCAGAAACTGTGGTGATCCGGCGCCGTGTCGGCCCTGCTCATGGATCAGCCGCCGAGATAGGCCTGGCGGACGGCCGGGTTGGCCAACAGGGCTGCCCCCGTGTCTTGCAGTACCACGTGGCCGTTCTCCAGCACATAGCCGCGATCGGCCAGCTTGAGCGCCTGGTTGGCGTTCTGCTCCACCAGGAAGATGGTCATGCCGTCGCGGCGCAGCTGCTCTATGGTGTCGAAGATCTGCTGGATGACGATGGGGGCCAGCCCCAGCGAGGGTTCATCCAGCAGCAACAGGCGCGGTTTGCTCATCAGGGCGCGGCCGATGGCCAGCATCTGCTGCTCGCCGCCGGACATGGTGCCGGCGCGCTGCTCCAGGCGCTCATGCAGGCGGGGGAACAGGGTGAAAATCTGATCCAGCAGGCCGCGCTGCTCGGCCTTGTCGACGAAGAAGGCCCCCATCAGCAGGTTCTCCTCCACCGTCAGGCGAGCGAAGATGCGGCGCCCCTCCGGCACCACGGCGATGTCCTTGCGCATGATACGGGCGGTGGAGAGCGAGTCTATCTGCTCTCCCTCGAACCAGATGGAGCCGCTGCTCGGCTTGGGCTCGCCGCACAGGGTCATCAGCAAGGTGGTCTTGCCGGCGCCGTTGGCGCCGATCAGGGTGACGATTTCTCCCTCTTTTACCTGGACGCTGACGTCGTGCAGCGCCTGAATTTTGCCGTAGTGGGTCGATACGTTGCGAAGTTCTAACATCTTTTTGTCCTTACGACTCGCCCAGATAGGCCTTGATCACTGCCGGATTGCTGCGGATTTCGTCCGGCTTGCCGTGGGCCAGCGGGGTGCCCTGGTTGACCACGAAGATGCGGTTGGAGATCTCCATCACCAGCTTCATGTCGTGTTCGATCAACAGCACCGAGACCCCGAACTCGTCCCGCAGGTTGGAGATGAGCTCGTTCAGCTCGTCGGTCTCGTGCGGGTTGAGGCCGGCGGCCGGCTCGTCCAGCATCAGCAGCTCGGGCCGGGTCGCCATGCAGCGGGCAATCTCGAGCCGGCGCTGCTGGCCATAGGCCAGGTTGCCGGCGGCGCGGTTGGCGAGATCCTTGAGCCCCACCTTCTCCAGCCAGAAGGCGGACTGCTCCAGCCCCTCCCGCTCGGCGCGGCGAAAGGCCGGGGTCTTGAACAGCCCGGCCAGAAAGCCGGTGTTGAGGTGCCTGTGCTGGGCCACCAGCAGGTTTTCCACTGCCGTCATGTCCTTGAACAGTCGCACGTGCTGAAAGGTGCGCACTATGCCCTTGCGAGCGATGAGGTGACCGGGCAGCCCCTGGATTTCCTCACCCTTGTAGCGGATGATGCCGCCGCTCGGGCGGTAGAAACCGGTCAGGCAGTTGAAGACGGTGGTCTTGCCCGCCCCGTTGGGACCTATGATGGAGATCACCTCCCCCTTGTCCACGTCCAGCTTGACGCCGTTGACCGCCAACAGGCCCCCGAAGCGCATCGACAGATCAGAAACTTCCATTAACTTCTGATGAGTACTCATTTTCTCAGCTCCCGGGTCAGAGTGGAGTGAGCCAGCGCCAACAGTCCACCCATGTG
>DWSA01000060.1:0-23022 GCA_018244955.1 Ardaris pityusa | reverse complement strand
CGCAAGAGGTGTATCGATTAATTAGCTGTCGACCTGAATGCCGACTCTGTCAGGGGGAAATAATGAAGCGGAACAACACCACGGCACACAAGATGATGCTAACACCGACCACGGGATAAATGATGTAGCCATCCCCGGCACGTCGAGCCCGCAGGCAGACCAGCTGGCAAAGCAGCAGATTGTAGATAATCAGCAGGAACGTCAGCAGGATATTGGTACCAAATGCCAGCTCTCCGGCATGCACGACATAAAGTCCCATCAATACAAAATTGGCGAGAATCAAATACAGTAGAAATTTCTGGATCGCCTTGCCCGCTTTTGGGGTCTTTTTCACTCGTGCTATCATGCTTATCACGTCCTGGATTCCACATGAACAGTCGACAAAAACTATCGAAAACTGTTGAGATACATCATGTTTTTATTTTTTAGCGCTGCCTGCCTTTCCCCCATATCATGACTCGAGCTATCCGCTGGCTAGTTAGCGTACTGCTAATGACGCCTCCTTATTGTTATTCCTATCATAACTATCATTGGCAGGCTGGTTTTCCTACCCCAATACAAGGAGAAGGAGCTGACCTGGTCACTCAGCAAACCCAGTTTCTGTTGAAGCAACGAGATCACCTGCAAAGACGACTGGCGCAATCCCAGCCAATGATCCGCTGGGTGGAACAACAGGTTAGCGCTCGCAAGTTGCCCAGTATGCTGGCCTTTTTGCCACTGATTGAGAGCAGTTATCGCCTGGATGTGGTATCGACAGCAGGAGCCGCAGGTCCCTGGCAGTTGATGCCGGACACAGCCGCACGCTTCTCCATTCCCATGATGCCAAGCTTTGATGGCCGCTACTCCTTGCCCCTTGCGACCGATGCTGCGCTTTCCTATCTCAGCTGGCTTCATCAATTCTTTGGGCAGGACTGGTTACTGGCGCTGGCGGCCTATAACGCGGGGGAGGGCCGAGTACTGAAAGCTGTGCTCAATGCAGGTACGCGCAATGTATGGGAACTGCAGTTACCCACGGAAACACGCCTCTATGTGGCTCGCTTTATCGCGCTCGCCCAATTGCTTGATCGAGCAGAACAACACCAGCTCACCCTGCCCCCCTGGCAAGCAGGAGAAAATATTCAGGTAGCCGTGCATCCTGGCAGTTGTTCCCTGTTGCAGTGGGCCATGACAAAGGGGGTAGCGATGAATGAAGCAAGCCGCTGGAACCCGGCGTGGCAGCTGCCCGATGCTCCCGGAATCACCAACTGTCCCATCGTCTACAGCCGGGGAGGCTCTCCTGCCCCGACACACCAGAACAGCAAATTAGTGTTTCGCAAGGCAGTATCACTGGAAAGCTTGCATGACCCCTTGTTGCTGCAAGCGGCAAGAGGATTGGATATGAGTCGAGGTAAGATCAAGCTGGATGCGTTACAGGATCCACTGGGGCTGGACACGAGGCGCCCACCCCTGTTGCCATGAAACAGTGACGCCAATGGCTGAGTACCGGTGAGAGATCGACTGACTCAGGTACCGACCAGCGAGCCCCATAGAAACTGAGATATTGCCCGATGGCTCGTCGATGAGTGATACGGCAATCGAGCACAATCCGGGGGGAGAGAGACAAACTAACCGTCTCGGGCAGGATGAAACGGGCAGGAGCCAGAAAACCAACACCTCCCGGCCCAATATCCTTGATCACTGCCCTGCCGATGCTCTTGTCAAACAGCAAACCAGAGACCATCAGCCGCGCGGCAATGCCGCAGCTTTGTGATTCCAAGGGGGTAGTACCGTCGTGTAGATACCAGCGGGGTACCTTGCGGCGGGGATCATTGAACTCGCTCGGTTCCGACAGCGCTACTTCAAGGTTGTCCATGGGAAGTTTCGTCCTTGGCCTGCTTCACGGCGGCTTGCGTTTGTGCGCTAAACAGTTGTTCCAGATTCTTTTCTGCCTGACTGGTCATCACCAGCAGCTCAATCCGGCGATTCTGGCTGCCCCGTGGGTCAGCCGTATTCTCCAGCATGGTATCCGACATGGCGACGACCTGCCCTACTCGTTCCGGAGGCATACCACCGGCCAGCAGTACCCGCCTTGCCATCATGGCGCGGTCGGATGACAGCTCCCAGTTACTGTAATTATCCCCCGCAAAAGGGGTGCTGTCGGTATGACCCGAAATCATGACTCGATTTTCGACGCGTTGAAAAATCGGAGCCAGCGCCATCAGCATATGTCTGAAGAAGGGGCTGATGCGCGCACTGCCACGGCTGTACATCTCCCGCTCGTCATCATCACGAATGAGGATCCGCAGACCCTGAGGGACCAGCTGTAACTCCAGATTATTTTTGGCCTGCATCTGTTCAGCCAGCGAGCCAATGAAACCGGCCAGCTGCTTCATCTGTGCCTCGCCTTCAATTTTTCCGACCAACAGGCTTTCATAACCACCGCTGGCACCATCAGAAAAAATACTGCGATCCCGCTCCATGTGCCTCGGCATCCTCTGCCCTTGTTCTACAAACTTGGGGCTGAGTTCTTCCAATACAGAAGGATTACCACCCAGATCAACCGGATAGGGGCTATTTCTGATATCGAATGGATTGGCCTCGCTGTCCATGATGCTGTAATCACGTAAACGGCTGGCAACGACTTCACGCTCCTCCTGGCTGGAAACAGCAAGGATCCAGAGCACCATGAAAAATGCCATCATCGCCAAGGTAAAATCAGCAAAGGCTACTTTCCAGGCCCCGCCCCCCTTGGGCGCACTGTTACGCCGTTGCTGGCGTTTGATGATGATCTGTTCGTGATTGCGCATTACATGGCCCTGTTGGTCACCCAATCTTCCAGTTCAAGGAAGCTGGGTTTCACATCGGGCTCCAGCATCTTGCGGCCCGAGTCAACCGAGATCAGCGGGGTTTTGCCGCGCAGCTGGGCGATCAGAATGGACTTGATGCACATCAGCAGCCCGATCCGCCGTTTGACCATCTCTTCCATGGCATTGCTGATGGGCTCAAGCAGGCAGTAACAGAGGAAGATACCGATGAAGGTGCCTACCAGCGCTGCAGCAACATGCACACCGATATTGCTCAGCGGGCCGTCCAGTTGCTGCATGGTGATGATGATCCCCATTACGGCTGCCAAGATGCCGAAACCGGGACAAGCTTCCCCGGTCTTGTGCAGTGCGTGCGCCGGCTTGAGCATGTCTTCCTCGATGGCCATGATCTCCTGTTCCAGCACGGTATCCAGCTCATGCGGCGTGATCTTGCCCATACCCAGCAAACGCAGGTTGTCGATAATGAAACCGAGCAACTGGGGATCTTCCGATATCTGGGGATACATCAGAAACACCGAACTCTGCTGCGGGTTCTCAATGTGCTCATCCAGCGCCTTCATGCCCTTGTTGCGCGTCTCCTCCAGCAGTTGATGCATCAGGGTCAGCAGCTCGCGATAGATCTCTTTTTCATCCTTGTTGGATTTGAAGCACAACTTCATCTGCCGCCACATCTCATGCATCACTTCCTTTGAATTGCCCAGGAACATGGAGCCCACCGCAGCCCCGATGATGATGATCAGCTCGGCAGGCTGCCACAAGGCAATGGGCTTGCCACCCGCCATCATGAAACCACCCAGCACACATATGAAAATGACGCCAAGGCCTATCTGTTTTTGCATGAACTCTCCCGCAGAATTCAAGGATCCTCACCAGGGATGGTGAAGCGTTAATAAATGGAGTCGACCAAACGCTGCTTGAGCTGAAGGACACACTGCTTGTGCAACTGACAAACCCGAGACTCCGTCAGCCCCAGCACCAGGGCAATCTCTTTCATGTTCAGTTCTTGCTGATAGTAGAGGGAGAGCAGCAGCTGCTCACGCTTGTCCAGCGAGGTCAGCGCCTTGCTGATGGTCATCGCCATATCGACATCATCGGATTCGGTAGCTGGCGCCTTGCCGCCGTTCTCCAGCCACTCCTCCAGGCTATGCAGCGCTTCAGCCTGACTGGCATAGGCCAGCTGACGCACTTCCTCGATGGAGCACTCCAATACCGATGCCAACTCCTGCTCTGATGGAGGTCGTCCCAATCGGTTGTGCAATTCGCGCTGGGCCTGATTATGACTGTGTACTTGCTGCCGCAGTTGGCGCGGCCGCCAATCCAGACGGCGAAGCTCATCCAGCATGGCCCCACGGATCCGCTTGAAGGCATAACTCTCAAACTGGGCATCAGGCTCGCTGTCGTATCGGCGCCAGGCTTCCAGCAGCCCCATCATGCCAACCTGTTCCATATCTTCCTGATCGAAGCAAGCCGACACCTGACTGCGCAAGTGACTGGCCGCTCGCTTCACCAGCGGCAAATATCGGGTCAGTATGGCCTGCTCGCCCGTACGGGGAGGAGAAGCGCTGAACTCATGCGGGCTATCCCAGTCGACATCGATCATATATGCGTTACTGCACCAGCACTTTGGTGATCAACACCTCATCCAGATAGGTCTTGTAACCATAACTCTGCAACGTGGTGACCAGCTTGCCCAATAGAGAACTTTGCAGTGCAGTGATGTTCTGCAGCTCTTTCTTCACGTCATCGTGGGTACGGTGACTGAAATACTGCACCATGGCATTGCGGATCAATGGTGTCAGCTCATTGAGCGAATTGAGCTGTGCCGGATTGTGGGTCACCAAAGCCAACTCGAGTACGAGATAATGGGACTCAACACCCCCTTCCAGGCTGATGACAAAGCGCTCCATCGGCTTGAACAGCGGAGTGGCACTGAGCTCGGGTTTTGGCTCAGCCAATCCCAGCCATACGGCAACCAGATCTCGCTTCAAATAGGCCCCATAGGCCAGCACGGCCAGCAGGCACAGAGCCATCACGCCCATCATCAACCACTTAACCACTCGCCGCATAATATGAAACCACTCTTGCTATTGCCGGATAATAAAAATCAAACCAGGGTGTTCAGCCAGTCACGTCCACTACCATCGGCAGGCTCGAACTCTTCCTGCCATTGACGTCGTCCGGCCATGATCTGCTGTTGTTGCCACTTACCCTGCCGCTCTTGCTCACCACCCTGCCCCACGTTGACCTCGACTCCCCCCGCATGATGGGGAGCCAAGCTCATCCGCAAGCGTTCCATCGACTGGATCAATGCCTCGCGCACCGCAGGATTGGTTACGTTGAGCTGAACATTGAGGCGATCCCCCTCAAGACGGACAGTCAACTCGAGTCGACCAAGTTCGGGGGGGTCAAGCCGGATATGGGCCTGCTTGATCTGCTGGTTGACCTGAAGCTCCACCTTGTCTTTCAGCACATCCATCAGCTGCTGTCCCCACTGAGCGGGGTTGTCGGCCAACTTCACAGGAGCCCATTGATACTCGGCTGATTTGGGGGCTGCCGCAGGCGCCAGATTGCTGATCACACCTTTCACATCGGCAAAGGTCGATTCACTTTCATCGGTACCGTCGCTAGCAAGCAGGGGCTGCACACTGGCAATCACCTTGTCACGCAATACCGAGTCCATTGTCTGCCCAGCAGGCTGTGTGCCCATGCGGTTGGATGTATCCGTACTGGAGACGAACACCCGATTTTCACTCCGAGGACCCGCCGTCTCCCCTGCTACCTTGTTGTAATCAGAACGACCATAGGCAGACAGTGAACGCAATACCGCCGAGACAGCTGACGACCCGTCAGGTCGGACAGCCTCAACCCCTTCGCCAGTCGTTACGGCTACAGGTTGTGCCTGGCGCAGCATCGACAATCTCACAGCATCATCGGTCAAGAGGAAAACGGGGTGCTGGTTGCTGAAAGAATCCAACTGCTCTGTGACATCATCTCGCTGCTCATCCGTCACATCCGGCTCTTTCTCGTCGATGGTTTCAACTGGCAAAGGCAATGCCGCCAGCTCTTCCATGAATGGCAGGTCCAGCGGCTGGTATGTGTCGCCCTGGCCATCAGGCTGCCGGGAAAGACGACTGAATCCTGCGGAATCAAGCGCAGCCAAGCCATCAAGGCCTGGGAATTGAATCATGCCCATTCCTGTACCTCGCCATAGGCTTGCAGCCCTTCCCGCTTCTGGGACAACTCCTGCCACTCCCGTTTACGCAAGGCCGTCTCTTGCTGGCAAAGCAGCAGGGCCTCCTGCTGCCAGGATCGCACCTGATCCCTGGCAGGTTGCATGGCGGCCCATAATTCTGGCTGCCCTTGCATATGCTGAATGAACTGGGACAATCGGCTATCAGCCAAACGAACTGCATCCCACTGGCCGGCACGGGCCTGCTGCAATATCAGACGTCCCAACCCCAGCAGCTGACGCTGGCGTGTCTCATGCTCTGCAGTAAGTTGCTTAGTTCCGGTTACCGACATGGTGATGGCCCCCAATGAAAATGACCTTGCCAGCTAGCAAGGAGCAGGCCAGCTGAGAAATACAGGAATTCAGGAGAATGGTCAGGGATCAGGCCGGGGAAAGAAGGAAGCATCACTTCCGCATCAGCGAGGATGACGCGCCATTGCTTCCCAACCTTCCTTCAGCTCCAGCAGGATACGACGTACTTCGGCGAACCCGGCCACATCGTTCGACACGCTGATTTCAAACAGGCGCTGACCACAATAGTCATAGAGACGATGCAGGTTGACTGCAAGCTCCCCGCCCTTCTCCATGTCCAGTGCACTGTCCAGCCCACCCAGGATCTGCAGGCATTTGTTGATCGCTTGCCCTTTGCGCTCAAAGTGCTTGGCCAGAATATGGCCTTCCGCCCGGGCCATTTCATCGAGCAGCCCATCCATCAACATCAGCACTAGCTGATGTGGGTCCGCACTCGCCGCCTTGGCCTGGGTAGCGGCGAATTGGTAGGCATCGTAGCCGTCTTGATCTTCAAACATGTACAACTCGCTTGTTCCGGAAAGATGCCACAGACAGCAGGAAGCGTGCCGGTTTAGAGAGCACCCATGGTCTGCAACATTTGATTCATGGTGCTGAATTGATTGAGATAGCGCTTATACGCGGAGTCCATGCGGCGATCCAGCGCATCCATGCGTTCTTTGATGCGTTTCTCACTCGCCTCAAGACCCGTCTTGCGACCCTTGAGTGCGCCATCACGCTTGGTATAGGGATCGAGTGAATCACTCATGCGCTTGAGCAGGCCATCATCGCCCAGCAATGCCTTGCCAAGCAGCTCGGGGTCCTTGTCCAACGTCTTGTTGAAATCGGTCTCGCTGAAGGAGAGCTTGCCGGCCTTGTCGGTCTTGATACCCAGACTGCTGAGGCTCAGGCCATTGGGCAGGTCGCGCACACTGTTGGAGAGCACGCTCTTGAGGCTGCGCACCCCGCTGTCGGAAGAGAGAGCACCGGGAGCCTTGGGATCGCTGGACGTCATCTTGGCCAGCTCATCGACCAACTCGTTATAGCTGTCGACAAACTTCTTGAGCGAGCCGGTCACCGCCTCCTTGTCTTGCTCGATGTTGACCAGCAAGGGGGCATCACCACTCTTCTGGGCCTTGGTCAGCTGCAGTGTCAGACCATCGACCACGTTTTCGATCTTGTTGCTGGCGGAGGTGATGGTCAACGGGTTGTCCCCCCCCATCCGCAACCTGGCATCCTGGGCTTTGGTAATGTCCGTTTTGCCGCTTATCGCGGCCCCAAGGGAATTGGCCGCATCTCCGCTGTAGTTGACAGAGATGGCATTCTCCAGCCCGCTGTCTTTGCTGGTCAGCACCATGTTGACCTTGCCGTCGGTGCGGACCAACGTCGCCTTGACGCCGGGATTGTCCTTGGCATCGTTGATTTTGGAGACCAGATCCTTGACGGTTGACCCTGCTGGCAAGGTAGCCAGATCGATGTCGATAGTCTTTCCCTTGACGGTGAGCGAAAAGACTCCATCCGCAGGCAGGGGGGCCGTTTCACTATCCAGACTGAGACCAACCTGATGGGATTGGGCCAGCTGCTCCACAAAGAAGTTGTACTGTCCCGAGCTGGCCTTGCCGTTGCTCGTCACCGTCATGACCCCCTCCTGGGACATGGTTGCCTTCTGTGCCTGTAAATTGGACGCCTTGTTGAGATCCTTGAGCATGGTCTGGAAGGTCGACAGCTTGGTGTTGAGGGTGCTGAGCGCACTCTGCTGACCCTTGATGCCATCCATCTGCTTCTTCAGCAAAGCGTCCATATTTTTTCGCTCGATAGCGACTAGCTGCATCGCCGTAGCGGCCGGATCTATTTGCATCTTAATCCCTCTTCATTTCACTCAACTGGCATGCCTGTTGGAAAAAGCCGCCTCGACTCTTTCCAACCGACAACCCTTGTCAGACAAAGGCCGCCCCACAGGAGCGGCCATGCGATTCATTAACGCAGCAGACCAGTTACCATGCCGGTCATCTGGTTGGAGTTGGACAGAACGGACATACCGGCCTGCATCAACATCTGGTTCTTGGTCATGTTGGTGCTTTCCTGAGCGAAGTCGGCATCCATGATGCGGCCGTTCGCCATGTCGGTGTTCTCTTTCATGTTGGAAAGGTTGTTGACGGTGTGCTCCAGACGGTTGATGTTGGCACCGAAAGTGGAGCGGGCTTCACCGATCTTCTCCAGCATGCTGTCCATCGCAGTGATCTGGGCAGTCGCATTACCTGAGCTCAGGGTCACAGCGGCGGCGCTGGTGATGGCAGTGTTGACCGCTTTCACTTGGGTGGATGCATTCAAGTCCAGCTTCTCGGTAGCGCTGGCACCAATCTGGAAAGAAACCGCACCGGCCTCGAATTTACCAGAGGATTTCAGCAAAGCAGTGCCGCCGAAAGTGGTGTTGTCACGGATGTTGCCCAGCTCCTTGCCCAGCTCCTTGAATTCGGCGTCCATGGCGGAGATGTCTTTATCGCTGTTGGTGCCGTTGGCTGCTTGGGTAGCCAGATCTTTCATACGCTGGGTGATGTTGGTCATCTCGTCCATGGCGCCTTCAGCGGTCTGGATCATGGAGATGGCATCCTGAGCGTTGCGCATACCCACTTTTTGACCGTTGGACTGAGCCTGCAGACGAGTGGCGATTTGCAGACCGGCAGCATCGTCAGCCGCGGAGTTGATGCGCAGACCGGTACCCAGGCGCTGCATGGCGGTGCCCAGCATCTTGTTGGTGGAGTTCAGCTGGTTCTGGGTGGTCATGGAAGCAAAGTTGGTATGAATGGACAAGCCCATGGTTATTTCCTCGATTTAGGCGCTGCACTGCAGCTTGTTAGGTAGACAAAATAGAAGGACGACCATGGGTTGGAAAAAATTGAACACAAGAGAAGGATTTTTCTTTTTATACCTACGAAAGGCATGCTCAGTGGAAAAACATCGGGGCTGACAAAGTGCCAGCCCCATAGGAATAATCGCAGTGAAGATCAGCGCAAGGCACGATCAATATCATCCAGCAAGACCGGAAGTTCGAACTCCAGATAGTCAGACAGTCCAACCCAATCATGACGTTCCTGACATTGCAGCAACTGCCTTGCCAGAAGCAACAACGATGATTGCAGCTCGACCGGTAGATTCGTCATCAGCGGCGTCAGCAATTGCAGCATCCGCCCACCTTCGAAGCAGGCCTCTTCATCCTTTCCCTCACGCAACAAGGCCGCCAGTGCATCTGCCCCAGCCTTGAAACTGGCCACATCGATCATCCGGCAAACTCCTCATGGTAACTGGTTCCCAGAATACGGGCCCCGTCCCGGCTGCTATTCATGAAATTCACCTCGGGATGACGTTGAATATAAACTTCCAAGCCATTCAGATAGATGCAGAAGCTGAGTAGTGTTTTCACCGGTTGACCATGTCCATTGGGTACTGTTCTGCGACCATAGCGGGCATCACTACCCAGTTCACCATCCTGCCATCCGGTGTGAGTCCGGCCTTCAGGAAAGGAGAAATCAGCCCCAAACAGCGTAATGTTGTGGGCCCCCATCCTGACCGCCAGGTCTGTGGCAGGGTGAATAACGCTACCCCCGGTAAAGAGGGATGCCCGCCGCAATTTTTTCTGCAGGCCGGCATAGGTGTCCAACATCTCATAAGCGCCATACCGCGGGCCTTGCCATTGTGACAACACCTTGTTGTCCACCATGGGGATATAGACAAGAGCAACATGGGAAGAGTGCAGGGGATCCAGGATACCAAGGTGAATGTGCCGATCTATGGTCACCACAATATCGGGTTTGATTCCTTGGGCCATCAGAGGCCGTAGAGCCGTGTCGACACAGATGAAGAGAGGACGCTCAGGTCGCTCATAAATCGCTTTCAATGCACTCAGATGATGAGCCAGCGTCGGTCCTGTAGCCACTACAAAAGCATCCCGCCCTTTGGCTGTACCAAATAACTGCGCCACATCAGCATCTTCGCGTAATAGGTCCAGATTGCCAGCCAGGCGCTCCGATACCCAGTCCTGCCCGAATTGTTCATTGATTGCCTCAAGCCGACTCTGGATAAGGACTCTATCCCTGATCTTGGCGGCAGATTCATCCGCCAATTCCAATTCCGATGTGAGGAAAAGGAAAGGGGACATGACCAGCTCATTTTCTTGAGCAAGCAACAGGTTCACCCTGGGGTCAGAAAGCCAGTCCAGTTGTTCCGTCAAATGCAAGACCAGAGCAAATATTGAGGCATTCATGATCTTCACATTCAGCCGGCGCAGACGCTTGCGCCTCAACAGTACCCGCGGTACGTCACCAAGACCGGTTCCATACAAAGTCAGCTCCGGTGCTTTTGCCGAAGACATGGCAGCAATCCGTTCGGCCTCCTGCATCCTGTCATGACGACTGGTCAGTTGAATGCCGTTGATGGCCAGGGTGGAGCTGAGCCCTTCTACCAGTTCGGCAGGCACACTGTTGACGTCCTGTGCTTGCAGGCACGCCAAAACGGCAGGCCAGCGACGGGCAATGAGCTCTGCATGCTGGGTGAAGTAGTCGATCATATGGGTAATGTCACTTGCAGAAGAGGGATGAAAAAAAGAGAAGAAAATGTTCAGGTCAGCAACGCGACCACATTCTGGCGGGAGACATTTGCCTGTGCCAGCAGGCCGGCCATGGTGCCCATGAAACCACCGTCCTTGAGTTGCTGGCTGAGCTTGCCCTGCAACTGCTCAAGCTCTTCCTGCTTGAGGTTCTGACTGCGCGCCTTGACCCGGTCAAGCTGCTTGACCATGCGTTGGCGAAACTGTTTCAACTCACGGACAGATTGCTCAATCTCACCCAACAGGCGTTTCAGCCGCTGCTGTTCCTGCTTGAGCTCCCCCTTGTCGATGCCCTCCCCCAGCTGGGTCAACTGCCCAGGTTTGGGTTTGAACTGCACCGGAACAGGATTGCCGGCCGGAATACGGATCCCCTCGCCGCTGAGCAGAACCGGTTCATCCAGTTTGCGTCGATGCAGCTCGGGTACGGTCAGTTCCAGCTTGCCCAGTTCGTTCAAGCGAGCCTGGATGTGCTCTTTGCGCAGAGCCCGATCCAGCCGGGTAACCACCTCCGCCTCATTGGCGCCAGCAGGCAGCATCACTTCAACGGCGCTGCTGGTCTGCGGGAAGGAAAAAACCAGGCGTTCTGCACTCGCCTTGGGACTCAACAGGTCGAGCCGCTCCGAGCCATAACTTACCCGGCTCTCCCCTGCTGACGCCAGCAAGCGGGGCTTCAACTCTGTAGTCAGCGGAGCCTGGGGCTGGGTCAGCTTCTCTTCCAGCAACTTGAGGCGTGATACCAGATCACCGCTCGCGGCACGGTTTTGGCCAAGCTGCTGCTCGAGACGTTTCAATTCACCCCATATCTGGCTCAGCGCTTGTTCTCCCCCCTGCGCGTGGGCGATCCGCTGCTGCGCCGTACCGATCAGGGCCCAGCGTTCCAGCCGGACAATATTGGGATGGCGCTCAGTTTTGCTGGTTGGCTGGGACGCACTCTGAGCAGTCACACGCCCGCGCAGTCTGGGTTGGGCTGGCGTTTCGGCCACGCCGCCCAAACGGGTTTGTTGAATCTGCATCATGGCTCCCTGAAGCTGAACTTATGGCATGTAATTGAACAGACTCAGCCCATTGACCTTGGCAAAGGCCTGCTGCTGAACTTGCAGAGCCATCAGCACATGGGCCTGCTGAGTGACAGCACTGGCATAGTCGAGGGACTCTATCTGATTACTCACTTCCTTGCTATAGGTCCCCTTCTCGGCATGCCCTTCATCCACCTGATCGAGCAGATTGATGCGGGCACCAATGGTGCTGACCATCTGGCTGATATCATCCTGCAGTGTCTTGCTCCGCCCCAGCATGTCACGGGCTTGGTCGGCTGCATCCGGCGCACCATTTTCCAGGGCATCCACCACGGCATCGAGTTGCTTGAAGAAGTCACCATTCTGGATGAACAGCTGATCCGCCGTCTGATTGAGCCCAACGGTCACCCCCTTGGCGATGCTGACCTCTCGGATCAAGGCATCCCCCTGATACTGGTAGTCACCGGTCGGGGTTTTGACGATGGCCGTCTTGCCAACCTGGCTGCCCGCAAAGAGGCTGGAGCCACTCTCATTTCTGGCGTTGGCCAGATCGAGCAACCCATCTTTGATAACGGCCGTCTCACTGGCGACCGCCCGGCGATCATCTTCTGACAATGAGCCAGTAGCAGCGGTCTGAGTCAGCTCGCGCAGCCGCATCAGCATGTTGGTCATGGTTTCCAGCTGCTGTTCTCCTTGGGAGAGCTGGCTCTTGGCATTGGCAATGTTCTTCTGATACTGCTCCATGGCCACCTGCTCTTTCTTCAATCCGAGCAGACGCACACTCCCTACCGGGTCATCTGAGGGTTGCAGAATGCGCTTGTTGGTGGAGATCTGACGATCGAGGCGAGCATATTCACCAAAACCATGCTGCAGGTTGTCGAGCATGCTGAGTTGAATCTGGTTGGTACTGATGCGCATGATCGCTCCGTTAGAACATGTTCAGGATGGAGGTAAAAAGTTGTTCTGAAGTGCTGATCACCTTGGCGTTGGCCTGATACGCCTTGGTGTAGGCCATGATCTTGACCCCTTCCTCATCCGTGTTGACCCCGCTAACGCTGCTCAGCTTGGTGGCCAGCTGTTTCTCCATATTCGCATCAGCCGTCATGGTGGCCTTGGCCTGGCCACTTTGTACCGCCATCCGGCCAAGCAAGGCGCTGTAGGCATCATATTGATCATCTTTGATGGTCAACAGCTCCTGCAGATTGCGGTTGTCACCACTGCCGCCGCCGGCCTTGGCAAAGGCGAGGTCATCCCCAGTGAAGCCATCGGCAATCTTCAGAGTGCCGGACGGGTTGAGGGGATCGTAGGTGAAGAGCGGCTTGCCCAGATTACCATGCAAGTCGACACCGCCACCCTGCTTGGCATTGAAATCATCCGCCAGTTTTTTCGCGATCTGGTTGAGCTCGTCGCGCAGCGGACGCAGAACTGTCGTCCGATATTCCATGACCCCCGCCAGGCTGCCGCCATGCAGCTTGGGAATATCGAACGATTGCGGACCGAAGCTCAAACTGAGCTTGTCGCCCGCCAGCGAGAGTGTGCTGCTGCTGCCGGCCAGCACCAGCGGCTGACCCTGAGGCAGGCTCAGTGAGAACGAACCGTCACTTTGCCGGTTGACCCTGACTTCCATGAAGGTCGACAGTTCACGTACGATTTGCTCGCGACTGTCTTCCAGCACCGAGGTATTGACGCCCTTGGACGCCTGCTCGCTGATCTGGGTGTTCAGCTCGGCAACCTGCTTGAGATAGCTGTTGACCTGAGAAACGGTGCTATTGAGCTGATCATCGATCTGCTTCTCCTGGGTCAGCATGCTTTCATTCAATTGGCCAAAGCGGTTGGCCAGCGCCCCCGCCGAACTGACGATCTGGCTGCGCTGAGCCGGCGTTTCCGGGCTGTCGAGCGCTGCACTCAGAGAGGCGAAGAAACTGTCCAACCCCTTGGCGATATTCATCGACTCGCTGCCCAGCAATTGTTCGGTGGTATTGATGTATTGATGGAAAGAGTAAGAGGCGCCGGTTGCAGAGCGGCTGCGCCAATGTTGGGAGACCAGATAGTCATCCGTGATCCTGCGAACACCGGTTACTTCTACCCCCTGGCCATTATCCAGCCGGCCAAAACCGGACAGGCTGCCCATCATGGCTTCCTGGCGGCTATAGCCGATGGTATTGACGTTGGCGATATTCTGGGCGGTGATATTTAACGCGATCTGGGCCGAGTTAAGTCCGCTAAAACCGATATTGAGCAGCGACATCAGTCAACTTTCCTCATTTTTGCCGAATTCAGAGGCTGACTGAAGGCAGCCAGGGTCTGCTGTTCTGAAGCGACCACCGACTCGGCATTCTTTAATGTCGGCGCCAATTGGCTGACCATCTGCTCTTTCAACCCGATGCCGCCTCGCTTGACCATGCTCATCGCCAGCTGGCTGTCATACATGTCGCGATAGAGCTCCTGGCCCTTGATGAGCTTGTCATCCTCGTCCTGCATGGCATCGGAGGCTGAACGCATGTGCTTGAGCACAGTTTGCAGAAAGCTCACTTCAAATTGGCCGGCGGCCGCATCCAGTGCGGCACGCTGATCCGGGTTGCTTTTAATCTGCTGCAGTTCGTTGAGATCCTGATAAAACCCAGGTTCCGAGGTTATTCTGGTCATAGAGATCCTTAGATGACCACCAGCTCTCCCTCGAGGGCACCAGCCTCATCGAGTGCTTGTAGGATGGCCATGACATCATCGGGGGTTGCCCCGAGCGAGTTGACTGCCTTGACGATCACCTCCAGTGAGGTGCCATCCGGCCAGACAAACATGTTGTTTCGTTCCCGATCCACCTGGATCTTCGAGTTGGGGGTCGTGGTGGTCTGCCCATTAGAGAAGGCATTGGGCTGACTGACCGTCTGGCTCTCGCCAATGGTCACCGTCAGACTACCATGGCTGACCGCCGCTTTGTGAACCTTGACCCCCTGCCCCATGACCACAGTTCCGGTCCGGCTGTTGAAGACGACCCGGGGACGCTCCTTGCCCATATCAACCTGAATGTCCTGCAGCAGCGCCATGAACGAGATCCGCTGGCTCTCGTCCTTGGGTGCCGCCACCTGGATCCGCCCCGCACTGACCGCTCTGGCCACCGGCCCCAGCTGACGATTGATCTCCCGCTCCACATTGCGAGCGGTCTTGAAGTTGGGCTGGTGCAGATTGAGCGTCACTTCGGGCTTTTCCGCAAAGTTGCTGGCCACTTCGCGCTCTATGATGGCGCCGTTGGGAATGATCCCTGCGGTCGGCACGTTGATGGTCACCGACGAACCGGACTGCCCCTCGGCCTTGACCCCGGCCACCACCAGATTGCCCTGGGCAACGGCATACACTTCCCCATCGATACCGCGCAGTGGCGTCAGCAGCAGCGAACCGCCGCGCAGACTCTTGGCATCCCCGATCGAGGTAACCGTTACATCTACCATCTGCCCCTTGCCAGCCAAGGCCGGCAAATTGGCCTGAACCGACACCGCAGCAACGTTCTTGAGCTTGGGATCGATATCATCCGGCAGTTGGACCCCAAACTGTTTGAGCATGTTGGCCATCGACTGGCCGGTGAACTTGACCTGGCTCTTGTCACCCGTGCCGGACAAGCCCACCACCAACCCATAACCCACCAGCTGGTTGGTCCGCATCCCCTGCACATCGGCGATATCCAGCAAGGCCCGCTTGGCGGGTGCGGCATTGGCCCACCAGGGCAGGCAGAGGCAAAGCAGGGTGATAAACCATCTGTTCATGTAAAACCTCAAAAGGGGGCGAATGCGGAACTGAAGAAACGCCCCAGCCACCCCATCTGGTTGCTGTCGGCAAGGGCTCCACGCCCGGCATAGGTGATGCGGGCATCGGCGATGCGCTGGGATGAAATACGGTTGCTCTGGTCGATATCCTCAACCCGCACCATGCCACCCAACCGGATATACTCATCGCCCTGATTGAGCCGGATCCACTTCTCGCCGCGGATCCCCAGCACTCCGTTTGGCATCACTTCGGCCACCGTCACCGTGATCGAGCCGGCCAGGGTATTTTGCTGGCTGGAAGTCGCACCACCATCAAAGTCACGATCCGCGCTGAGTGACGCCCCCCAGTCAGAACGCACCTTGCCACCTATGGTCGGCGCCGGCACATTCATGCTGCTGTTCTTGCTCATGCTGGTGTTGGCTTTCTTGCTCGACTGGGTGCGCTCTTCCAGCACCACGGTGAGAATATCGCCAATACGATAGGCTCGACGATCCTGAAACAGGGTCATCATGTAATCGCCACGATAGAGGCTGCCGTCTGCCCCCTTGGCCGAGACGGGCAACTTGGGGCGTGAAGGCGCCCACTTTTCCTCACCCGGTTCGGGAGCCTTGAGCTCATAGGTGGCACAGCCGCCCAACAGCAGTACCACCCACAGATAACGCCACATCGTCTTCATCATCACAGCGCTTGGGTAATGAACTTGAGCATCTGGTCGGCCGACGAGACGACCTTGGCGTTCATCTCATAAGCCCGCTGGGTAGTGATCATGTCGACCATTTCCTCCACCACGTTGACGTTGGAGCTCTCCAGCGTGAACTGCTTGATGGCCCCCATGGCCTCTTCACCGGGTACACCTTCAATCGCCTCACCAGAGGCGCCGGTCGCTCGATAGAGGTTGCCACCGAGCGCTTCCAGGCCGGCAGGGTTGGCAAAGTTGGTCAGGGTAATACGACCCAGCTCCACATTTTCTTGCTGGCCCGGCAGAGTTGCACTCACGGTTCCGTCGGTGCCGATGGACACCTTGGTCGCATTGTCCGGAATCTGGATCTGCGGCAGCATGGGCAAGCCATCGGAGTTGACCAGCAAACCTTCGGCGTTGCGGTGCCACTGACCATTACGGGTATAAGCGGTCTCGCCGTCAGGACGTTCCACCCCAAAGAAACCAGCCCCCACGACTGCCATGTCCAGCTCCTGGTTAGTGTTCTGGAACTGGCCGGGAGTGAACACTTTCTGGGTACCGACCACACGAACACCGTTACCCATCTGGATGCCGATGGGAGACAGGTTCTGTTGATCCTGCTGGGCCCCGGGCTGGCGTTGCACCTGATAGAACAGATCTTCAAAAGCAACCCGATCGCGCTTGAACCCGACCGTGTTGACGTTAGCCAAGTTGTTGGAAATACTGGCCATCTTGGCATCTTGCGCCGACAGACCGGTTTTACTTACCCAAAGTGCCGCGTGCATCTTCATCTCTCCACCTGATTCATGAGGGCGTCAACGCCCCCTCAATGCGAATTGGCCGTGGCGGGCTGCAAGCCCGCCACTCATCAGCCCTGGCCGGAAATCAACCGGGCACCTTGCCGGGCCTGATCATCCGCCGTTTTCATCAATTTGACCTGCAGTTCGAAATTGCGGGTCAGCGACATGCTGCTGATCAGCTCATCGACAGCATTCACATTCGCCCCTTCCAGAAAGCCGGACGCCAGTACCACCTGCTCGCTGGCCTCGGCATCCCCGCCCTGACGCAACCGGAAGAGACCATCCGGCCCCTTGACCAGTTCTGCCGGGTCCGGGTTCACCAGCTTGAGACGACCCACATCCAGCCGGGCACCGCCGCCGGGCGGTGTGATACTGAGTGAACCGTCCTTGCCAAAACTCAGATCCCGATAGGCAGGAAGCACCATTTCCCCGCCTTCCCCCAGTACCGGACGACCATTGAGGGTCAGCAGACCATCGGCATCACTCTCCAGATTGCCGGCCCGGGTATAGGCCTCTTTGCCATCGGCGGTCTGGACCGTGATAAAGCCTTCACCACGGATCGCCACATCCAGCTTGCGGCCAGTCTGCATCAAGGCTCCCGCCTTGAAGTCGGTACCGGCCAGCTCCTCGCGGGCCATTACCCGGCTTGGATAGCCATCACCGGCCAGGGCATAGGCCGACACGCGCTCGAAGTCAGCCCGAAAGCCGGCCGTGTTGACGTTGGCCAGGTTGTTTGCCCGGATTTGCTGGGCCATCAGGGTATGCTGCGCCCCCGACATGGCGGTATAGATAAGCTTTTCCACGCATCAAGCCTTAGAAGGAGTTGAAGAGAACCTGAGTCATCTTGTCAGCGGAGCTGATGGTCTTGGCGTTGGCCTGATAGTTGCGCTGGGAAGTCATCAGGCTGACCAGCTCCCCGGTCAGATCCACGTTGGAGCCCTCATAGGCCCCTGCGGTCAATGACCCCATAGTCCCTGTGCCAGGGGCACCCAATACCGGCTGGCCAGAGCTGAACGATTGCTGCCAGGTGGTGTTGTTGGTTTGCAGCAGACCGTTGGGGTTGGTGAAGTTCGCCATCACCACCTGGCCCTGCAACAGGCTCTGACCGTTGGTAAAGGTGGCATAGACACCACCATCGGCATCCACCCGCACCCCGGTCAGATCGCCGGCCGCATAACCATTTGACTGGTTGCGCGTGGCGTTGAAATCGGAGGCGTACTGGCTGACACGGGCAATATCGACCTGCAGAGAGATCTTTTCAGCGCCGGGCGGAGTCAGGTCCAGGACCGGGGAGGTCGTCGGAGACTTCAGGGTACCGTTAGTGTTGAACTCCAGCGTCACCGGTGTGCCTGTCTTGGTGCCATTGAAGGCATAATTGACCTGCCAGGTGTTGTCGGCCGTCTTGACGAAATACTGGGTGACGGTGTGTTCAACCCCCAGCGAGTCATACACCTTGCTGGACTGGGAATAGCTGAAGCTGTCCGACTTGGCTGGGTCGAACGGATGGGCCGTCTGGTCGATCACGCCGGCATCGGCCTTGAGGTTGGCGACGAACTCCAGCTTGTCGGATGGTTTGGCAGGCAGGCTGCCAGCCTTGACCTGAATATCTCCCACCACGCCGGACTGCAGTTCGCCCGCATCATTGGTGGTGTAGCCTTGCAGCCGGGTACCGCTGGCGGTGGTCAGGTAATTGTTGGGATCCCGCTGAAACATGCCCGCCCGGGTATAGGAGGTCTGGCCATTGCTGTCCTTGAGCACAAAGAAGCCGCTGCCCGAGATCGCCAGATCCAGCCCTCGACCGGTACGGGTCACGTCACCATTGCGGTCGAAATTCTGGGAAACGTTGTTCATCTCTACACCACCAGCCTGGCCACCGCCATAAATGGCAGCAAACTCGGCACGGCTGGACTTGAAGCCGGCCGTGCTGGCGTTGGCCACGTTGTTGCTGATGACACTCAATTCCTGGTTTACGGCGCGCAGGCCGCTCAATCCGATACTGAAAGACACAGTTTCGCTCCTATCTGATTACGCCGATTTGCCGAACTGGATGGCGCTGAAGAGAGGAACATCGCCTACTCCGGCCACCTGTAACATGATTTCGCCTGTACCAGGCAGGGTGACCCGCTCTACCGTGCTGGCCACATAATTCTTGGTAGTGGTCGCCACACCGTTGAGCGAGGCTTTGACCTCGAAGCTGTATTCACCGGCAGGCAAAGGCGGCAGTTCATAGTCGAGGCCACCGGCCTTGCTCTCACCCCAGTTCTTGGTTGCAACCAGGGTGCCGTGCTCGTCATACACCTTGAGCTCAACCTGATCGGCGGCACCGGCCAGCTCCACCTGCCCCCGGATCGCTTTTTCATCGCTCTTGGTCAGTGTCTTGCTCGGAACCATCACTTCCTTGTCGATCAGGTCCGTACTCTGCAGTACCTGCTGGGTATCCATCATGTTGATGGACTTCTGCTGCAAGACTTTCAGGCTTTCCACCCCTTCCACCATGCTGAACTGGGCCAGCTGGGTAACATACTGGGCACCATCCAGGGGGTTGGTGGGATCCTGGTTCTGGATCTGGGCAACCATCATCTGCAGGAATTCGTTACGCAACTGCATACCGCTCTGGGCATTCTGGCCGGCAGCCGTGTTATTGGGGGCAATCTCCGGTGTCGTGTTGCGCTGGCTGGTGCTGCGGGCCGTATCCAGACTGCTTACCTGAGGCAGGCTCATGGCTTACACTCCCTGACCCAGGCGCAACAGACCCTGCTGCATGCTGTTGATACGGTTGATCACCTCGACGGAGGTTTCAAAGCCACGGGAGGCACTCATCATGTCGGCCATCTCCTCCACCGCGTTGACGTTGGAGTAGTAGACAAAGCCATCCTGATCAGCCAGAGGGTTGGTGGGCTCAAGACGCTTCTCGACCTGACGATCCGATTGCACTATGCCGGCAATCTGCACCTGGGCCGACCCCAGCGACTCGGCATCCTGCACCCGCTGATAGAGGGTGGAGAACACCGGCTTGATGGCACGGAAGGCAGCCTCCTCACTGCCCGCAGCACTGTCCACGTTCGCCAGGTTGGAGGCAACTGTGTCCAGACGAACGGTTTGTGCTCGCATTGCACTACCGGCAATATCATAGATGCGATTGAACGACATAATCAGCGGCCCTCGATCGCCTTGGCGATCCCGGTAATTTTCATATTCAGAAAGGTGAGACTGGTCTGGAAATCAGTGGCATTGTTGGCAAACTTGCTCTGCTCGACGCTAAGTTCGGCGGTGTTGCCATCCATCGATACCTGATAGGGAATGCGATAGAGAGGATGCTGCATGTCATTGGCCATGCTGCCTTGTGTAATGGCGGCACTCTCGTCTCCCGCTGCAACTTGCTGCGCGACACGCCCCAGAATCGTCTTATAATCGACATCCCGGGCCAGATAACCTGGGGTATCTACATTGGCCAGGTTGCCTGCCAGGATACGCGCCCGATCCGCCCGCACATCGAGGGCATAAGGGTGTACACCCAAAGCGCTGTCAAATGAGATACTCATGCTTCATCCTTCTATGAATCAGTCAGACCGGTGCAATCTTTATCAAGACTCATGCCAACCATGAAGAACCTTTATTTCCGCTGGTTACAGCGTCAACAGTGGCTGATAACACGGATAAAAGGGGAAGCACTGTTTCCCGTATGGAAGCGAAGCAACCTGCTAGCCCTGTGGCTGCTGTCATGGCCACTGCAGGCCGAGCCAACCGCCCTGACCCGGCAGCTTGAAGCGCTGTTACAGGAGGATGCCAGCCAGGCCCTGCATGCCTATCTGCAGCAGCAAGGCTGGCCAGCACCCGAAGCGGAATATCAGGTCTGGATCTCCCCGGCAGTCTCCCATCTGCCCGACTGTTCGCAACCTATCCGCCTGCAGGCCGGCGGTCTGTACCGTCAGCCTTGGGGACGACGACCCTATCTGGCAGAGTGCGTCGACCCGGCCTGGCAGATCAGGGCCAGGGTCGAGGTGACACTGATGCTGCCGGTCTGGGTGACGGCACAGGAGCTGCCGAGAGGCCATGTCATCCGACCGGGCGATCTGATCGAAAAATCACTTGAGGTCAGCCGGTTGCAACGTGGCTTTGTACCCACCTCAGAGTCTCTGGTGGGCAACAAGAGCAACCGCAACCTGCGGATGGGTCAGCTGATTGGTGAACTGGATTTGCAGAAAGCCTGGGCCATACGGGAAGGTGAAGGGGTGTTGATCCGGGCTGGCCAGGATGGATTTTCCGCCACAACACGGGGACGTGCACTGGCGAACGGGGCCATCGGCGAAGGAATTCGGGTGAAAAATCTGAGTTCGGGCAAGGAAATCCAGGCCTGGGTGATCGACAAGGGAGAAGTTGAAACCCGTTTTTAACACAAAGTACGGGTTTGATTTAAGTTACATCGACCTTGGGTCGCTTGTCATAGATAGACCATCAGGAATTGACGTTATGAAGATCACACGCACCGACCCGCTCTATGTTCAGGCCCAGCTGCAACGCAAGCAGGAAGCACCATCCACTCCGTCGCAACCACGCGCCAGCCAGGCAGATGCCCAGATCAGCACCACGGCCCAGTTCGTGAATCAGGCGAGGGCCGAGCTGGCTACGACTTCCGATGTGGACATGGACAAGGTCAACCAGATCCGCCAAGCCATCAGCGAGGGCAAGCTCGAACTCGACATGGATGCGCTGGGCCAGGCCATTCTGGACATGCATCGTCGATGAGCATGGACGCCAAGCAGAGGGTCAAAGAGCTGATCCTGGGCATTCAGCAAGACGGCACCCGCTATGGCGCCCTACAACAACTGCTGCAGCGCCAGCACAGTCTGCTGGCCGCTCACGACGTCGACGCGCTGGCTGAACATAATCAGCAGCAAACACAACTGATGATGCAGGTACAGCAACAGGCGCAACAACGCTGCCAGCATCTGCTGGCGCTGGGATTGAAGCCTGATGAAAAGGGGATGGCGGCACTCATCGAAAAACTGCCCGCCAACCTGCAACACAAGGTTGCCAAGCAGTGGCTGCAGCTGGAACAGCTGTTGCAGCAATGTCTGCGTCAGAACGAGCTCAACGGCCGCTTGCTGGCCGGCCAGATAGAAACCATCAATACGCTGCTGGGTCAGGAACCCGCCTATGGGCAGCAGGAACGCTTTCCGGATTAATCCCTACTCCCCTTTCAGCATGCGATGCCGCAGACTGGCCAGCTCATCCAGCTGGCGTTGATCGCGCGACTCCAGCTGCCGCTGCTGTACCTGTTCACGTTTATCCAGCAACAGCTCCAGCCCTTTGACCCGCCCAAACTGTTTGAGCACCTCTCCCTCGTGTCGCTCCAGATCGAGTCTGGCCAGAGCAGACTGCTGTATTTGATGGGCCAGCAGTTGCCGCAGCTGACCATCCATCTGATGCTTGTTCTGCCACAAAAGAGGGTGAAAAGTTGCCGAACCGCTGTGCAATGAGCCAATGACCTCCTGCAACCGCAATGCCCGCTGCTCTTCCCGCATGGCATCTTCCCGCAGTCGTTGGCGCTCCTTGCCCATGTTTTCCAGCGCATCCTGCTGCAAACCAAGATAAGACTTCAGCACGGTAGCCCCTTATTACCTTCCGAGCACTTGTCTAAGCCCGGCGGTGACCTGGGCGAGAGGAGTCTCTTCGTGGATGCCTTGCTGCAGGAAGGCGGCAATAGCTGGATAACGCTGCACGGCTTCATCCATCTGGGGATCGGCGCCAGGCTGATAACCACCTAGCGGCAGCAATTCACGCACCTGCTGATAACGGCCCCACAGTTGACGCAGCGTGACGGCCAGTTGCTGCCACTCGGCA